>JAHZND010000222.1:0-14373 GCA_027744115.1 Acrocyrtus sp. NNG-2020
TTTTCCTTTCCCGCAAGCTTTTAACGGTCAAAGTGAAACGATGGACGCTCCTCAAATCAAAAGAGAAACGAATAAAACGACATTGTAGTCCAGATTCCAAAGAACGTTAGTAACACTGAACTAAAATGTGGCCCCAATTACTATAGTATTTAAATTACAACTATGGGATTATAAGGCACCTAAATCTGGCCCGAATAAGTCATACAAACCATAAATATGGTTATAAACCATATAAACCATAAACCCAATTGGGTTCTGAAAATAACGATTCATGCCATAATTTATTATAAACTTCTATTTATGAAATGTAAGTAACATAAACATTACATGGCTTAACTGAATTTGCACGTAAATCTTTCTTGTTATGTTAAAAATTATAATTTATATTAATAATTATTTAAGAATATTCTATGTGCACACTTAGTATTGTATTTATTTCTACTAATAAGCAATAAAGACAACATAATCAATTTAAACATCAAATTCTAGAGAATAAGTGTAGTGCTAGATAGAAACTAGAATTAAAATAAAAATAAAATAGGTATACATCTTTGTTAGATATACATGCGTACCTCACATCCCATCCTCAACCGAAATCCTTGTTCTTCTCTGGACAAACCTCCAATAACAGCAACCGTACGGATTCCCAAAGGTGTTCCAAATTTATTTGTTTCCTCTTCAATCTGTTGGGCTAACTCGCGAGTAGGAGCTAGGATAATAGCATACGGACCTTGGTCCTGATCCACACTGGCTGCGAATTCCACTTTAGGCAACGATCCAATCCATACAAGAAGAGGGATAAGGAACGCAAGCGTTTTACCTGAGCCTGTTTCAGCAACACCGATGATGTCTCTATTTAATAAGCCAATTGGAATTGCCTGCCTCTGGATGGGCGTAGGTTCATCGTAGCCCACTTTGTCTATTATGCTGATAATGTTGTCCGGAATCTTAGATTCTTTCCAGCTACGAACAGGATTTGGAATACGACCGCCTTTAATTGTTATATTGTAGTCTTCTCTGAAAATACGCCAATCACGCTCACTCATTTCATCAATTGATTTTTCACTCCAATGTCGGTCATCCCACTTCTGCTTATCTTCTTTTTTCTTTTCCTTCTTTAATCGAACTTTCTCCTGTTCCTTCTCTGCCTCTGTCCTTCTTTTTTCCAAGAGGTCACCATAAAATTTAGACTGATCTTTCTTCTGCGCCTTTATATCGATACCAGCAACGTGCCCGCGACCATAGAACTGAATCTGATGACGCTCTTTGTAAATTGGATTATAGTCTACAGAAGTATCCTCTGTAGCATCCCAGTCAAAAACAAATTTTCGCTCATTGAGTCTCCTCATTCTTCGCTTTCGCTTTATCATACCCAGATAACGATCCTTAATTGCGTTAAGCTCCTTTTCCTTATCTTTATCTGTCGGTTCAGCTTTTGGATCTTTATCTTTGCTTTCTGTATCCTTTTCCTTTTGCCGGTCACGTTCACGTTCACGCTCACGGTCGCGTTCCCTTTCCCTACGTCGTTGATCCCTGTCCCTATCTGATCTTCTAGTACTGGTGTCATCAGCCTCTCTTTGAAAGTTTTGTCGTTTGTTTCGCTGCTCTTCTAATCTTTTCCGAATTCCATCCACCTCCTCCTGTCGCCGTTTTAATGCCTCCACTGCTCGTTCCTCTTTAGTTAAAAATTTCGGCTGAAAACAATACATTATTCAAATCGATTCAAAAATTACATCACAATACATCAACCCCACAGAATACCTAGTGGTACATATACTAGGTATTCTGTGCATCAACCCTAGTCAATAATTTTTAAAATTATTTTCAATTTACTTTACTCCTGGCTTCTTCTTCCTCCTTCTTCTTAGTAAGCAACTCCTCTAGTGACAAAGGTTCTTTCTTAACTTTTGCATTTGCATCATCCTCTTCTTCCTCCCCTTCCTCCTTCACCACTTCGATGGGCTCCTTCTTAGCTACAGGCCTGGCGACCCTCTCGCGGTCTCTATCCTTGCCCCGCTTGTCATCCCTCTCCCTTGACCTTGATCTCTTTCTGCTCCCCTTTAAATCTTTATCCTTCCTACTTGGTGACTTAGACCTCGATCTTTTCCGTGGAGGAGGACTCTTCTTCGGTGACCTCGATCGGGATCTGGAGCGTTTCCTTTCCTTCCTTCTCTTATCTCGGTGATGAGTCTCAACATCTTCTCCATTTCTATCCCTGTCACGACTTTTGGAGCTCGAACCAGATTCTTTCTCCGGTTTAATTTTCACATCTTTTACATCACGCGAGCTATGACTAAAACTTTTAGTAATTGTTAAATCTGGCTCTTCCTTAACAGCTACTGCATCCAGAGTCATATTAAATACTTTAATAGACTTGTTTCTAGTAATTACGTACAAAATACCTGATTTAATTTACATACAATTAAAACGACTGGAAAGTGTTACTCAACTCTCAACTGCTTTCAATGATAACCTATCTTTGCGTCTGCAGTCTAAACGTTCTAAAGTTAGACCAACCAACCCGTCTTCGGCTACACACTTGCAAGTGAAATTATAAACCTGTAAACGCACAAACAAAAATAGGAAAAACACTCAAACAGCCCACCGTGCTCAGAATACCCCCAAAACCCTTCAGAGGTATTCAAACAAACACCAACATAGCCAGAGCTCACTAAAAGTGAAAGACAAGTTATCTGCACTTCGCTCTCCTTTTCTTGCCCTTTGTTCATTGCCGTGATAATGTTGGATATTATGCTTGTTAGCTTACCAAATGAAAACTGAACTGGATATAAACCTTATTTTAATTGCTACATTCATTTATTACTTGAAAAATTGGCAGACTTCAATAGGAAAAGACCCATTTATGAAATGTACTGTGCAAATATTTAAACAACTATTCACTCCACGTATGAACTTTTAATTACACAAGCTGTTGTTGCTTCATACAATTAATTTAAATAGAATACAATATAATATTATGGTATGAGTTATTACTCATAATTTGGTAAATATAGATAAGTTACGTTAGCCTTATTATTTAATCAGTATTATTGCAATATCTAACTAATTTTTCATCAAACTACAAAAACATTTTTACCAGTTGTTGAAGAACAGTGGTTTTTAATACTAGTACATAGTAAAACACTAACTTCAAATTTAAGTTCAGTAAAAACTAAGTAAAAATATTAAGCGTACTCTTTTGTATATAAAAGGTTTTTACAAAGTTGAAATTTTTTTACGTGAGTTTTCGTCATATTATGCATTACTGGTTGATTTGATTATGCAAGTCCACTTACTTACAATGAACAGGTGGTTCATATACATTTACAAATTACATATTTTTATGTGTTTACGAAACAAGTCTATAAAAATTCTTTATCTGTACTACAGATAAATTCATCAATACATTATAGTCAACTAATAGTAATTACTGCTTATCACTTTAATACAAAAATGCCTCCAGAGGAAAAGCCTCTCTTATTTTCTTACTGCTGTAAAGTTACACTTTTATCTTGAACAGGATATCACCATTATTTTTCATTTTTATGTAATTTTTGTAGACATTATGAAACTACCAAACGTAAATACAAGCATGTAACTATACAAATTTTATGTCTACACTAAAAACTAACGTGAATGAAATGCTTCTAAAATTTGAGATCAGTTAATAATAAATCCAGCTTATTTCTTGTGACGAGACTTCTTTTCTCCCTTTTTGATACGGTGGGAAGCTTTTGATATTTTGCCTAGTGTGTCGAAAGCTGAAGAAGATGCCGAGTGATGATGACCATGGTGGCCGTGACCTTTGGGATGTGAGCCTGCGCCGCTGTGATGGCTTGAATTAGTGTTATTGGAGGAAGCCGCCGTCCCACCAGAGTTACTTGCTGCGTCATCCCCTTCTACCTCACTGTCCTTATCACTGTTATTTCGGTCCCCAGAAGGATCCACGTAACCTGACACGGCCGCGATTGAAGTTATGGAAGACTTTGAGAAGAGACGCTCTGCCTCTTTGAACTTTCTATTTCGCTTGTCCGACTTTTGATTTTGACCCGTGCCACTTGAAGCGTTTGGCTTTGCTGAGCCTGCACCACCCCCCGCAAGATAACGGTCCCATCCCCGTATAATGTTGCCGTAAAGTTGGGTATCCTCCAAATAGGAACCCTCAAAAGCGTAAATTTGCCGTTCCAAATTTGCTAATGTTTCTGCTATTTCTGCTCGTCTTTTTACTAATTCTGCCAGTTCTACACGGGTATCTGCTAGTGATGGCTTCGAAATGGGCTTATCCATTGTCAGTTACTAGTTACTACTTACTCCTTTGTCAAAGCCGGAATTATTTAATTGGAGTTAGTATTTCACTTCAGAATATTATCAGCTGAGCAGATATGCCAAGGGTGAGTGGGAAAATGCCTGGTTTTGGATTTCGTGTTGGTGGTATCAACCCGCCCCATCATTCTCCTTGTTCCCAAAGAACGCTAGAGCATTTAGCATTGGCTTTGTTCACGCTCAACCCATCTATGATGCTCTATGGCTTATGGGATATGCACTCTACTACTCTGCAAGTTTTTTCATAAATGGGCTTGCTTAGCTCCTACTTACGAGTCACGTCGGTATATTACAATCTTCTCAGAAACTACGAAACTTTATTCTATTGCGTGATTATTTATATCTTTCACAGTGATTAGGCGCATTAATTGCTCTCAAATGCAATGTCGAATATAAAACAACTGATTGTACTAAAGATTAATTTAATTCAGCAGTTTGTTTCTAGTAGAGTGGGGGACAATCCACATGGAGGAAATCGGAGGGTCCAATCAGACAGAACTTAGCATGAGCCCTTCTCACAAGGAAATCGTTAACTTGCTGCAACTGCTTGGAGGGAATGGTGCCATCAAGCCTTGCCAAGAATAAGTACAGCTCCCACCAAACCACGTAAGGAATTACGGAATCGCTTCCTTCCTTTTGTTCTGTAAGCACTTGACAAATTACCTTCATCGTGTCAGTCAAGTTCTGCATGAAGAGATAAAGCAAAACAATGACAAAGTAATTAGCGAGACTGCAAAAAATTGGATTTGCGTTACTGACAAACTTAATGAAGACTTGATGCAAGACACTTACTGTGCCGAGAGAAGTGCAAAGGACAGCCAAGATTTTTTTCCAGTCGATGGACTCACCCTCGTTGAAATGGCCTATTTGGATGACCTCGTTAAATGCTTTGTCCTCAAGGCAAAGGGCTAGCCACTTTCCGCGAACATTTTCGAGAGTAGTGCTACTGTCTTTCAGCTAAAGTCAAATATGTAGCTAATATTTTTAACAGCTCATTTTAAGAGCAGTAGTTTAATTTAGATTAATCTGTTGAATTAATTGCTAAAAAATGTTTTGATTGTCAATTATTTACTTGACGATCAAGAACACGCAGGAGTCCAACTGTAAGTCCGTCCTTTGACTCTGCCAAGGGGTATTCTAAGGTCTCCTTGACAGGAGGTGGCAGACCATCTGCCATGGCACGAAAGTAAGCCGTTCCCCAAACGTCCAGGTCTCGAGGTTGAGTTCTAATGGCAGCCTTTGTAAACTGCTTCAAGATGCTGGGCAGTTGGGGAGGAATGTGGATTTGATCCTGGCAGAATGTATCGAGTGGCAAAGCGTCGGTGCCCTGTTCGGTCCCAACTGCAAATGAAATTCGACTTGGTTTTGTACCAGAATTCTCCATTTTTGTTAACAAGCTAACGAATTTGCTCTTTTCACCACTAGTAGTAATTATAAGTATCAAAAATTTTATCGATCCAATTGCAGATTCACTGTCAAAATTATCTTAATGGAAGTGGTGAAATTCACAATTGAGTATGCTAATTTTTTTGTAAGTTTTAATTTAAGTTTTAAAACATCTTTCAACCAAAACCAAAGCAACGTTGGGGAATGACGATATCACACGTGTGCATTATCGAAGATCTGAAGATTCCCCATGCATGGTATTATTACAGGTAATACGTATTTTCCCTGCTTGAAATATATAATAATTAGCTATCAACTATTTTAGAGTACATTTGCTTCCTTTCAGTCTAGACTAATACATAAATAACCATTGCGCCAGGCCAGTATTTACAAATATTTCCAAAAAATCTGCATTTCCTGATTGTAGATATCATTTTTACTTGAAGGTCATGGTTTCTCATAGCAAGTCATCCATTAATGCAGAACCGTGCTATGTACGTGCGTAGTACACCTAGTGCCTTATTATTATGCTTCCCTAGTTTCGTTTCAGTACCGTCTCGATTAATTAATAAATTACTAATGATAAGACTAATGATAAATAATCATGAGAAAATTAAGAAATATTAAATATTATTATCCAGCTAAAAGATCAGTTTACTTTATTTTCACTTGCCTTTCGGTATATCTACCTTTGATCAGTGTGAAACTAATTACTTCAACTTTCTAAGTGGCCTCTAGCCCACGTTTACACTAGAAATTAAAGGAAAGTTCTTTCTACAAAAAATGCCGCACTTGCAAGTTCACGAGAGCCAAAGTCAGCACATACATCATCCCTCTTTAGAATCAAATTGCGAAAGCAAAGCAAAAAGCAATGACATAAAAGCGACAATTTCAGACCGTTTTTGCTAATAAATGATTACCCTTCATGATAGTAAATAGCGATAATCATTAAAAGCGATTATAAAATTTCTCTGTTACGTCTTAGGGGAAGTCACGTCCTACCCACAAGTGAGAACAATGCGGTTAAGCTGAAAGTTCAGTTTCCTTTCTGGTGGTAAGATAAATAAGTATCACCTTGTTGAAGCGCACGTAGCCACTAGGTAGTTATCAAAATATTTTAATGTCAATATTTAGATATCGTGCCGTTTGCTCTGTCATTACACAATTACATCAAAAAGCTTTAACTTTCTGCTTCTGCCTAAATGATTTAATTTCATAAAGTAGTGTGTTTTTGCCAATAGTAGGTAATAGGTATATAAATATATGTGTGATGAGATGAACAAATAGAAAGAAGGAGGGACGACTAACAAGAAGGTTTTCTTTACACATGTAAACTTGCGTAAAAGTACACATAAGAGTAATTATTTAAGCTATTTACTACTTTACCACCTGCCAACAGCATTTAAAGAGAAATAGTAATTTTGCTAGTTTTTTTCTTCCCCAAAATAGTAGCTAATGTGCACACCTACCTGGGTGTTGATTATCTAGATAGCCGTCGTAAGATAGGGACCTGATACCTGACTCACTGCACTTGAATTGCAATAAATTTGGTCTAGATGATTAATGTGTGGGGCCAAAAACTACTCCAACCACAACAAAAAAACCACACCAAAAAGTAGCCTAAACACTAGCAATTATGTTAAATGGAGTCACATAACTTTTTTGTTTGTTTTCTCCCCTGAAGAGAGAAAAACGTTTTCTATTGTTGCCCATCTGCATGCTCATATAAGGTTGAAGGTGGTAAGTGCTAAAAAATTTGGAAGTTGTATGCATTTTTATGTAATAATTCTCCCATCTCTTTCTCTCGTTCTCTCTACACCTAAGATTAATTTTTCAGGACACTTGAGACCTGAAGGAAAAATCTCGTTACATGTTAGCAGTTTAGCACGCAACACGTACATAAAGTTGTTAAAGATGGTCATATTGTTACAATTGCAATTCTGGTAATGATGTTCAGTGCAGAGTGCAGCTAAGGCATCTCCAAAATGGGCAAAATGATACTACAAAAAACCATTCTTCACCTCTATTATACTTTTATAGCGTGTTTGGTCACAATAAAACGCACTTTTTCTCAATTTTTTTGTAATATAATTATGAAAAAATTCTGTTTTTAAATTGGCTTTGTGCTGAAAGATGCAGATAGACAAGGATGAGAAGGAACGATATACGAGCTGCTCGTTACGCTCTCCGAGCAAAAAATGCACTTGTTGGATGCTCGCTGGCAATGAGTACTACAAAATAAAGCCTTTTTTCTTTCAGTTCAGGGATGGAGGGAGAATGATAAAGTTAGCATATTCACCCGACATTGAAAATTCAAGTTAGTAGATCTCTCGCTAAAATTGGGAATTGGAGGAGCAGTGAAATGTGGATATCTTCAGAAAGAATCACCTTTTCAATTAAATCTTCTCATTCCTCCGACTAACAGCCCTGCGCGATCGTTACAGATTCCTTGGGTAAGGCAACCCTTTCATTGGCATTATTGTATCGTTAAACACTGAGTGCCAGATTAAGGCAAGAGTATGCCATGCCAGATTTAACTACCTACCTGCACATGTATCGTTTTATTCCCAATGATATTTCAGAATGCAGTAAAGCTTGAGAGCTTTCTTCGCTTGTTGGGTTATCGATATCATAATAAGGTAAGACGAATAAGAGGACATGCTTTCCACGAGCTCGAGCTACTCTTTGGATCAGTTCTAGTCTACCTAGTATACAGTGAAGATGTAAAAAGTGTAATCCAATTTTAAACATCCTTCTGAATGTTTTTCTGCAAATAAGTTTATGAAAACTCCCTGTTGTGGAGGAACTTTATTTTGAAGTGAAGTGGAAATTTTCTTTATGGGATAAATATGAAGTAAGCAGTAATATACTTATGAGCTCGGCGGTAGATTATTTTTTAAGAGTGAAGTAAAGTGATTTAATTAAGTTACAAAAATGAACCAAAGACTGCATATACCAACAGACAAGATGAGGTCATTGGACATGTTATCATCGAGTTTAAAATTACCTACATTTGGAGTATTGAACATATTTTTGGTAAATTGGTTTGATAATTATATAAATAGGAAAATTTGTAGAATAATTTTTGACTATAGGAAAGTGCGGAAATAATAAAATTGAAAATTGCCTTTTTATTTTATAGTTTTTTGGAGTACTAGCTGTCACAACGGCAGCTGACATCAGCGATAGTAAAATAGTGCCATCAATTTCAGCAACACTTCAGTCACCGTTCCCTTCAGTAGCATCATTAGCAAGTCCTTCGCTTTCATACTCAGGTAATCAAAATGCACATAACAAAGTGGCTGGTTGAGTGCACCAAAAAATTAATGGGGAGGTCATGAAAATTACAATATGCCGTGTTAAGAAGGGTGGGCATGTGTTACACACACTCTAATTCAGAACATAGCGCACACATCCCTCCTTTCCTCCACTTCACAAAGTAGTAATGACACTTACAGAAACTCAAATGCACTTTAAAGCTCTCATTGTCTCTTTGCTAAAAAATCAACCCATTTCACAAATTTCAAAATGAAGGCAGAAATTTTCATAAGCTGTTGTAAACAAGAAGGGCAAAAGTAATTTTTTTGCGAAACCTAAAAAATATTTCCCTTCAGCATCTTGATGATTAATTCATTAAAGTTTTTTTTAGCAATTTAAGGAAGCCCGATCCTAATTATAAAAAGGGAATGAGAAATCATAAATGATGCGTGTGCCTTGCACGCGTCATGGTTCATATAGCTCTTTCTTTTAGCCTACTGATTACAAGAGAAGCGGAGATATAATGCAGCATATAAATATGTACCTACGCATCCTGATTATTTTTTTCTAAGGTTTTTTGTTTGCTTTTTCGCAAAACTCTCACTGAAATCATTTCACCATTTTGTGGCTATGCAGGCTATGATTTATGCGAGTGATACATATGTTGAGAATTAGTGTAAACCACCGAAATCAGTGCTTTCAGTAATTTACATGCACGTCCCTAATGAATAGCTGCAGACCATGCAAGTGTACATTTGTATTCAAATTTATCTTCATTAAATAAATTAGGAATTTTACCTACTATAACCACATCACACAACCCCTCCTACTTAACTGATCTATGAAACTGATCAAAAAATATAAATTATTTTTAATTGCAAATTTGGCTTATTTCCTAACTCGCTTGAAAAATATATTTAAATATTGAAAGTACCCCTTGATTGTTGATGGCATCATATGATAAGTGATGGCTGTAATGATTTTCTTGCAGATGCTACGTCAAACATCCATCACCACTCCCACGGTAGCTACCAGAATCTACCTCAGTTGCTCTCACCCACGGTTCCCTCCATTAAACCTTTCTCTCCAAGTTGGTATGCGGCTCACGTGAATGACCCTCGAATGGGCTTTTTCTTTGCGGATGGTCCACCTGCCTCATCGTCGACTTTAGAAATTCCACAGAAAAAATCTCTGGTTCCACGACCAAGACCAAGGTCACTTTCCTCTCTATTCCCAACTCCAACAAAAGTTAGTCAGACTCAAAATGAAACTGCTAAGAAGCAGACCAAGAAAAAGAGCAAAGTAAAAAACAGCAAAGTCGTCTCCTCAACACCCATTAACAAAATCAAGACATCTAGATCAGATACGAAGACACTGAAATCCGAAGGTATTGTTTCTACAGACATTGCGAGTACAGAAACCAGCAGAACATTTTTCCTAACCCCAATGCTAGCCTACCTGTTCCCAGTATTCATAGCGCAGTTGTTCGGCATGGGGATGATTCCTGCTGCAGCACTGTTCACTCTCCCCATTTTGCTTATCCCACTTGGACTGACTGCTGCCGTTTTTCTAATTTAATGTAAAGTGCACGAAAGCTCTTCACCTTCTGCGATCTCTCGGATGACAGAATGGATATAGCTCCGGCCAGGAAGATTAATATGAAAATGAGAGGAATTACTTGTTACATAATTAAAATACAAAGTGCTCGTTATGTAGTTTACAAATTATGTAGTCTTTTATAATAGCTTGTAGCTTTTGTAGTAAAATTATTTATTTTCATTAATAGTTATAATAATAGTAATCTTTAAATGCTTTATTAAATCTTTACACTTTTACAGTATAAGTACTTTGGATAAGTTAAAAAAACAAGTTAAGACTTAGCGCTTGAAGCTGTCCAGCTTTCCCAAAATAGAGAGTAGATGAGGTTGCCCACTTCCCGATTTAGTTGACCTTTTCACTTTCTGGCCCTCATAATTATTCTTTTTGTTGTACTTGCGATACCAGAAGAAGTAGAAGTATGCCCAAACGCCCGTCCAAAAGTAGATGAACATTAAAGTTACAGTGACGATATCCCAAGTGCTAGCACCAACCCAGTAGGTTGTCAGATACTCTATTGGATTGGGTCCCTCAATAAACTCGTCCTTTGATAATCCGACATTACCCCCCGCTTCCGCAAAAGCTGTACTTGTCACGTTCATAATGTGTTACGAAAAAAAAACTTTTTATATTTTTCTAAACTACCCCTTCTTATGAATTTACTGGAATGAAGTAAATACTTCAAGGAAATAGGTTGCAACTGCAGTCACTTAACTACATAAGTAAGCGCAAAACGAACACTGACAGAAAACAAGAAAATCACATCACAAAAATAAGTTTCACTTTCTGAAAATAGTTACAGTGACGATATCCCAAGTGCTAGCACCAACCCAGTAGGTTGTCAGATACTCTATTGGATTGGGTCCCTCAATAAACTCGTCCTTTGATAATCCTACATTACCCCCCGCCTCTGCAAAAGCTGTACTTGTCACGTTCATAATGTGTTACGGAAACAAAAAACTTTTTTATTTTTCTAAACTACCCCTTCTTATGAATTTACTGGAATGAAGTAAATACTTCAAGGAAATAGGTTGCAAAACTGCAGTCACTTCACTACATAAGTAAGCGCAAAACGAACACTGACAGAAAACAAGAAAATCACATCACAAAAATAAGTTTCACTTTCTGAAAATGAAAGCGACTATGCTTGCATTCATAAATATAAATTAGGAAGATTACTTTCGATTTTAAAATTTTGCGAAGACAACCGCCGCCATAATTACGATGAGCATTGACAAGCTCTTGTTCACTTGCTGTCCAATTCCGGCGGAAGTTGTGCAGTAGTCGAAATCCCTAATAAGCTTATTTTCAGCGTTCCTCTCTCCCTCACTTAGCTCATCACAGAGGCCTACTGATGTGTCTTGGAAGAGAAGATCTTGAGTTCCGTAGTAGGGCCCAAATAGTCTCATTACATGTTCCGCTTTCCCTCCTGGCTTAAATATGTCTTGTGCTTTGAGGAGGGACAGCCTGGCATCTTCCCTAACAGCTAGGTTATCTTCTCCTCCACGTGTTAGCAATTTTTGGGGAGAAACTCGTCCCCAGTTGCAGCTTGCAAAGTTATTTAAATCTGTGACTGTCCCGTTCGGACATAAAAGGCGCATTCTGTCAAGCGACAAATCTGAAATGCCAATTGTTTTTAGATGAAGGCCGACGTGATCTACAAAGGCAACGTCTGCAATGCCGTCGTGCAAACAGCGGAGAGCTCCAATGTCACCGTGATACCTTTCAGATTCGGTGTCGGCGCAGAGTGTTTCCGGTGTCTCTGGTTTTCCCGGTGAAGGACCATCGCCGGCGCACAGAGAACAAAGTGACTTTGGAAGCCAAGGCATGTTAAGAGAAGAATCGAGTGCGCCAGGTACACAAGATTGGTTGCTGAAATATTTTGACATTTCAATTGTTAGACCGCAAGTGGGACCGGTAATTTCCCCTGCTGATTGGAGGACACTAATAGGAGCATTCCAGCCAGCAACGCTCCTCACAGATCCATGACAAGAGCGCTTTCCTCTTAGACTGGATATGTTTCCCCTGAATTCTGGTTGTATATTAGATCTTATCACAGCCACTGCATAACGATAAGGACCACTTCTAACTATATCTTTCCTAACAACGTCCGTCTCCTCCACCTCTGATAAGATTGTGACTAGTTGCAAATCTCTTCGAGCCCGATCCGCCTCTTTTGCACTAAGAATTACGACATCGGCTTCTCCCCTGGAGACCTTCTCTGCACAATCTGTTGACCCTTCCCCTAGAACACAAGAGAAACCAGGAAGGATTCGCTGTCCCATTGAAGCCATTCTCAGCGCAGTACACTTTAACTTTTCTAGTTCACTCCGAACACACAGCTTAATTGTCTTCTTGGTGCTGCATGAAGGCTTTTCTATAGTCACTGTAAAGTTTTTCCTGGAAAGGTACAGCGAAGGAGTAATTGTCTTCACTTGATAAGGCAAATTGTGGACTTCGACGTCAGTCGGCTTCTGAAATTCCAGGACTGTTGATAGCCACTCCGGAACAATATTATCTACGCTTGCAATCGCAAGCGCTGTTGTGCGAAACAAGGTAACTTGATCTTGCAGGTCTTTCACTTTGTCATGATCCACTCCGATTCTACTGGAAACCACTAACGCCTTCCATGGGCGTTTAGCCCACGAGCAAGGAGCGTGAGATGTGAGGGGTACGCTGGATCCGTCCCAGCAGAGGAGTGCATACTCCCCTGAAATGTCCAATGGATGATGGTCTTTCAATTTGAAGAACTTTTCGACAGCATCCAGCTTGGTCCAGGCAACGTCACCTCCATTCTCTGTGAGACATCTGAGAGCGCCATCATAGTTGGAGTAACCATCATTCTTGGCACAGGTTTCAGGGTCTTTGCAAAGTTCGCACAGTTTGGGATAGCTTTTCTTTAATCGAAGGTCAGTATCTTTTTCTGGGACCCAGTCTCCCGGAGCACAAACTGCCGAAAAATATTGTGACACTGCATTCAAGTCTTTTTCCGGGGTTGGAGCATTCAGTTCATCGCAGAGAGGTTGGAGTTGTCCTTTATCGATGAGATGCGAAAAAGGCACTTTCCACCCAGCATTTCGACCAAATCCAGTGTGGCAGCTGCGTTTCCCCTTCAAATCAGAAATGGATTTTATACCGGCAGAACGCCGTATTACAGCAACTGGCTCATAGCGGTAATCTCTGTCGGCGAACTCTCCGGAGCGAATTTCACTCATAATTGAGAAAGCCGATGGTTGAAATCTGTGGGCTACGTAGATTTCTTCTGGTTCCAGAGGCATAAAGTCTGCCTCGCCTTTTGCAACTTTTTCGATGCATGCGATTCTATATTTAAAAAAATAATTAGCCTATAATAAGAAAATTGTTTTCTCACTTTATTGTAACTACCAAAACAAATGCACATTTGCTTACTTGTCTGTGCCATAAACACACAGAATCCTGCCTGACTTCGAATGACCATCTGCCACCATGTTCTGACATTGCGTGTACAGCACTTCCGGAACGCAAATGCGAACTACAAAATGAATTTTTTTACTAAATATAATCTTCCTTCCCAACGTAATTTTCTGAAATTGTTTTAACAATAAATCATTTTCGCCCTTATATTAACTTACAATGTGTCAAATTACCACCACCATCCTCCTGTGCTACCGTCAACTCCACCTTGCTTAGAAACGCGCTTAGCGCTCCCACCGCAAAAACCAGTATCCCTATTCGATTATGACCTTTCATCATTAACAATTAATTTATTCGTTAAACTGCCCAGTCCACTATAATATAATCGGTCTCATGATCCTAACCCCAAAAATGCTA
>JAHZND010000223.1:0-11752 GCA_027744115.1 Acrocyrtus sp. NNG-2020
CCCGCTTTCCAAAGCGTGCTCTCTGATGCGGATAAACAAAGTTGTGGACAAGCAGTGCTAGCCACGAAGCTTAAAATCACGCACTTTCATGCACCATAACTATAGCTCCAAAAAAAACCTTCCAAAAAGTTGTTACAAATCAAAATAATTTTTATTTTTTGGAATTTTCCAAGAAATTCGTACACCAGTTAATTTGTCGAGAGTTTGCACGAAAACACCCAATTTAAGAATTTTGCAGGAACGGCTCCGCAAAAAAATCCAAAACTTGTCGGATTTATTCATGACAACGCTACCCCTTTTCTCCACAACCTCGGTTTACATAGTGTAATGTGCACGTCGGAAAGTATAAACTGAAAACATGTTTCCTTTCTCCAAGAGGGAAGAAGCTACACACTTCCTTGAGATTTTTCCCCCTATAGCCGCTCCATTTTAGTACTTTTACTGTCACTTTGTTAGAGAAGAAGAGAATGCATCATGCGCCGTTATTGCCCTTAAAAACTCATACCTGGAATCGATTTCATCTTGCGCTACCCTTCCTCTCTTCTCACTCTTTTTTGTGTAGTACGCATTCGTGAGAAGTGAGCATCCCCAACTACGTGAGCAGAATGATGCAAACAGATATGGCTGGAGTGTTCCGAGAACTACAGCAAACTTACTGTTCTGGAACACTTACTCCGTCTACTTTTTTTATTTCGGAGAGAATGCATCATGCGCCGTTATTGCCCTTAAAAACTCATACCTGGAATCGATTTCATCTTGCGCTACCCTTCCTCTCTTCTTTTTTGTGTAGTACGCATTCGTGAGAAGTGAGCATCCCCAACTACGTGAGCAGAATGGTGCAAACAGATATGGCTGGAGTGTTCCGAGAACTACAGCAAACTTACTGTTCTGGAACACTTACTCCGTCTACTTTTTTTTATTTCGGAGAGTCAAAAATTCAATATGAAAAGCTAATCTGTGGCTGTATGCATATATTTGTCAATTAATGGTCCATTATTACAATGAAGGGATCACTTTCCCCCTATGAGTTTAATATCAGGCTAGAAAATTTGGGAGGAATATAGTGGAAGGGGAGCGCTAAACAAAAGGGTAAGGCACGCTAAAGCATTGAATTGGTAAAATGAGAGATTACGGAAAAGCGATCAAATTATACACAGGCGTTGTGGCTGACAACCGTGCAGAATTTAATACTAACAAGAAAAAATAACAATCATTATCAAATCACATTGCAATAAGTCACATAGAAAAAAAGCAAAGCTTGCACACACTCTCTCTCTCTCTCTCTACAAAACCGAGTTCACAATTTCGGCTCAATCTGAAAAACTGAATATGGTATATATTTAATTATAATCGCTATTTTGATAGGAAACGTATGTAGCAAAAATATACATGAGAATGGATCCCGGTCTCACACTATAACTCGCGGGATCTTTCTCGGTTGACTTGCACTAACACATTTACACTCGCTCACTGACTGAGAGAGTTAGCTTCATTATCATCAAATATGAGTTGGGAAATTGCCCCGCAATATCTTTTCCGATAAATGCAAATAAAGTTTATATACTGCACGCGCACAATCGTATTATTACGTAATACGAGCCAGTGACTTTTTGCTTATTGTAATAATCTATTATTGCCAGTTTTGACAGAGGGAGCGGGATGATTTACCAGAAAGACTTTATAATCCTATTTGAATGCAAAAGTAAATGTCCCCAGACCCATAAAAATCCCAGCAGAAGCATAACCAGAAAATATAGGATATGTACTCGGATGGTGGCCCGTACTGGTATAAAACGGGAAAAACCCTAAGCGAGGGTGATTTTTTTTGTGTGTACTTATGTGCATTTGATTACGAATTGAAAGATCACATTTTGGGAGCGGGCGAGAAAAAGGGAAGAAGAAAACATAGTTTCGTAATATACTTTCCATTTGTATTGTCACTTTCTGGATGTGCACTCTGCTCACTGATTTTGATTCTCTGATAAAATGCGAAAAAAAATTTCCGTTTGAGTTTCTACTCCGCTTTTTCTTCCTGTATGACTTGATGACACGTTTTCTCCCATTTCTTTTGCGACAAGTTAATTCTTTCTCAATGGGCAATGATAAGAATAATAGTTTAACCAAACCGGTCGTGGCTTGTGTCACTGAGCTCTGAGCTGTGGGTGATGAAAATGAATACCTACAGCCTTACAGCCTCAAGCCGTTTATCAGGAATCTCTAATCTGTTGCTTTATGTGCATTATGCCTATAATCGTACTACTAAGCCTTTAATGCCTTTCACGGATACACCGCTCCACCGAAAATATATAATGCCTGGGCACATCACAAAGTGACGGTGATGCATCCAAAACTCTACATAAAAGATTGTACGATACGTTCAGCACGTGAGCGGATATAGACTTTGATGTCATTATTTTTATTTTGGAAATTGATTCAAATCTCGCACTTGTAATATGCAGCATCATCAGCTATAACACGGAGCTAAATGGAAATTGTGTAAGTTGATATTTTTTATTATTCCTCCAAAAATATAATGCGGCAGTGCATACCCTATGAGAGCGAGGAGAGAAACGAGCCCCTCTACAATCAGATAGGATGCATGTGGATGGGAAGGAAGTCCCTAAAAAAATATGTTTTCGGGTAATATTGCATTGCAGCCAGGCGGCATATTTTTAATTGGAGACTCTCCTAATTGGATTAAAAATTAAAAGATGATTGCAAAAGTTGCTGTTTTTTTGTTCCGCTAATCGCTCTACATGAAAGTATAAAATGCCTTTTACCTTTTATTTTGTGAACGTTTCAAAGTTAAAATTTGCTGAGTATTACTAGACATTAAATGAAACTGGAAAATTGGCTATTTCCCAAATTGGGCTAATTAGTGGGCTAATCGGATTTTTATATATAACGTCTCATTGAAACCTTTGAAGTTTTATATTTAATTCTGAAAATTCTACAGTTGGCAAACTCTTTGAGGATCAAGTTCCTTTCCAAATAACGCTCCCATTTTTTACTACTCTACATTTAACTACATAATATTCAACTTAGTTTCTACGCAGTACAATTTGTTCAGGGAAAATGTCTGCGCATCAAACGGACCGACAGATCGCCTAATTTTTCAAAGTGCTCTTACTTGCTAGCACTAACATTAGCGATTTTTTTCATGCGGAAACTATACGTAGAGTAACTCAAGCTGTATGAAATATTAGCCATGTAGCACAATCTCCAACGCTACAATCTTGAATCTTCAAATAAAAATGTGAACTCGTCTGATAGCGGTTGTAGGGTGATGTAAGATTTCCAATTTGAACAAATTTTTAAGCTCTCCTGCTTCTAGATGATAACATGCTAGGTATGTCATGACAAATGATGGACACAAGGTACCGGTACCTCAATTTTTTTATTATATATTTTTCACAGTTGGAATATACTAAATACTAAAAGAAGTTCTCTTTTTAAAGAAACAAGCTCTTCCGTGGACCTATTAATTCACCCCATTTTCTTTTTATAAAAAATTATGCTTTTACTTTGTCTCCATCTCCGCCAGCGTATAGGATCATGACATGAAATTAACTTACAAACGAAGCATTGAATATCCATAATATTACGTTTAAAAGCCGCCTGCATTCCTCACACTAAATGTGAAAAACGGAATCATTACCTTCATAACCTGAACTCACGGAAAGAGTTATGAAAATGCAGCCGATTGCATGCTGCTTCGGACTCTTAATATATTTCACTTAAGGGACTGTTTGGAAAGAATTGGGTTATTATAAGTATTATGGGCACATCAAAAAAAATAAACGAAATGGTACTTCTCTAGGCAGTACACAATTGTTTCTGAATCCATTCTCAAAGTAATTTTCTATTAGGGCTTTCGGAAAGGTGTATATTAACTGGAGCTCTCTCTAAAATACATTTTTTATATATTTAACTCAGCGCATCGCAGTGCAAGCAAAAACGGAAATCCTGAGCTAACTCTTCTCCACACTACCATATCCAAGAGACTTTATCTTTGTTACTAAAAACTTTCTTCACAAACTTTCAGTTTNTCCACACTAGAATATCCAAGAGACTTTATCTTTGTTACTAAAAACTTTCTTCACAAACTTTCAGTTTTACTAAAATCCTTTTTTAATATTTCACCGAAAATATGACAATATAGCTGTTTAACAATGGCTGCTAACTTGCTAAAGAAAAGTGATACGTGAAATCCAAGTTGAACAGCGAGTACCTAAAGAAAATATCTTTCCTTTTGAGAATGTGTATTTAGCGAAAAGAAATTTTTTTTAGTAAGTCATCCTTTCGTAATAGAATGCTTAGAGAGGAGAAGAAACGCGAACGAAAGTGGTCTCAAAAGAAAGGCCATTACGTCGTCAACTTTGGTGCAATAATATGTATTGTTATGATCAAGCAGATTCCTTAAAGACTCACTCAGCTGTCTTTATTAAAGGAATTAAAGGATACACCATACAAGTTCAAATCGCGTGAACTGAATAGCCCAATTAAGTTTTTTTTCAAAACATCTGGAGAACCTGAATATAATAATATGGCTGGCCTATCGTGACAGTGCTCCCCCATCAGGTTTTATCCCTATCCATTCCTCCTTCTTCATTACTTTAAAATGAAGACATTATTGTTGAATTAAATTAAACTAAATTACTATCTTGGTAAATGCGTTATTTGTTACATGCTTCAAACTTTAGAAGATGAAGAGAGAGAGAGAAAGAGAGAAAAAAAAGTTACATTTTTTTCTACCTTCAATTTCAACCCACCAAAAGACTGCTACAGATTATATTGGAATAAGAAAAAAAACGCAATACCTTGTCGGAACTTGCCTGCCTTCCGCTACCCTGCCTTTTGGTTCGAATTTGTTTTCATCAGAAATGGAAATGCATGCAAGTAGATTTGTAAAATTACTCGCTTTCCACGAAAACAGACGATAAAACAGTATTTTGATACATGATATAATGTTCACTTACAAAAATTTCATTTTTAGCTTGATTATACATTTAGTTACGACAACTTTTTCTACGCCCTTGCTACTTTATCAGGTGCAAGTGTTAGTCTGCTCCGCTTTCAAACGGTTAGGTAAACAGCTCCGCAATCTGCCTTTCTTATGAAGTACGCTCGGTCTGTCCTGTCTTCTACGGCTGAACACTTTACCGTTCCTGGCTGACTATGTATCGCCAGATACATCATAAAATTGTATCAGTCTGTCTACCATAATCTCAGACGCAAGATAGAGTATTAATTTAAGCTAATTATTTTAACCTGTATTAATTCAGTTAATCGTAGTTTGCTAAACGTGCATCCTTCCATCTATTAAGAGCTTACTTTGGGAAATATTGCAGAAAAAAATAGTTTGGTGCTCACTACTGGAACCTCCATCTCATCTAACAAGTGAACCTACAGCGCTTACTTATCGCTTGTCTGTAAATTTTTCCAGAAGGTACCTTAAAAAAATTTGCTATGAATACAAAATACGTACACAGATTGGGGGAGGCCACAAAAGAGTAGGTGTTGCTGTGGCAGAGCACAAGATACAGTGCTGCACAGCACACAACGTACCACTCATTATTTTGTGCAATAGAACATGCACGATTTTACTGGAAGGAAATTAGATGTTGAAGATATTATTAAGTGGCTCCTCATTGTGAGTAAAATTTGTTATAATAGGGCAAGCGTCTACACGATAATAACCACACAGCATTATATTTTCTTGCTACCTTTCACTCGTTTTGTTCTGGCAAAGGACTGGAAATGCTGAAAGTGTTCTTTTACTTCTTCATTAATGGCTATAAGCAAAGAGCATATTAGAGTTGGGTATGCGCATTTGACAGCAGTGAAAATGTGCGTGCTGTTGTGAGGACTTTCCAGCCCACACGATTCTCGAAAATTGTCTGACTAAACTGTAAAGATGCAAATCAGAGTTGAAAAAGTGAAAACTGCTTTTGTTGTATGCTTTTGGTTGCTATTAAGAAAAAAAAGTACGGCTGGGAAAGAGGAACAGCGACTTGTGGAGGCATTACGCACACGGACTAGAAGGCAGTTGTACTTTGCAAAAAGCTGACTTTTGGCGTGCTCAATATATTCCATATGAGATGAGTTTCCATAAACTTCAGCTGCAGAGCAGCCAGCAGCCAGCAGCGTCAGCGAGTATGTTTTGTGATGCTGACGGAAGCAAAAATTTTTTTTTGCTTATTGACAAGCGCTGTCTTACGTCAAGCTTCCACGTGACATTTTGAAGTTTCGCAAGCTTGAAGTGGCCTACTTTCCTCGGATGCATGCATTTTATAATGCCTCCACGTCTCCCAGTCATTTCATAGAATAGAGCTTTAGCTATTATCATGTCCTGTTTGGAAAAGATGTTGACTTGATTTGGAATTCATTTTCAATTCTAATTTCAATGCGTTGTTACTATCAGTTGACGATCAGTTTGTGACTGAGACCTTGAAAAAAAAAATTTTTAGATGTACATTTTTCAGCTGGAACTCCGACTACATTACTACCACAGCACGGCTTCAGTAGGTCCATTCATCGATTAGATATCGTTATTGAAATTCGCGTGAAAATTGTTTGAAAAAAAAACTTACGAGTATATAAAAGTATAAACAAAGCTTGACGGGTGGTTCGATGAGCAAAGTACCTAAATGTGAATGAGAGCTACGGAGAAAAAAAAGCAGCCGTAGAGAGCCGCACAGCATCCCACATTACTCGCACCAGAGGTAAGCTCGGAGGAGAGTAACGTGAAAGTCACGCTAAAATTACATTTGCTGACGGTAGACCTAAAGTTGTTGTGAAGCAGTTTAAAATGTAATTCAATTTTCCTCTTGAAAGGCATCCTGTGAATTTGAATTCCCCTTGCGTAGAGTGAGCTTTAGAGGAAGCAACAAAGAGACAATTTTGTAAAATGGTCGTTTTAAACCCAATAAAATTAATGAAGTGACTCCACTTTATCTGAAAGTTCATTTTCGGACATTGTTCATTGTTCTTTTCTGCTTCTCGTCCTCGCCTTAAAGCTAAACTCCAAAGAACGAATCCTGCAAGCTGGCTGCTCTTCATTCACGTTTTTCTTCAGAGCCTAATGGCTATCAGTCTTTCTTTGTTGGGATCCTGCTTTGTACAAAAGAAGATGGGAAATTATATTGTGAATGGTTGTCTCATACATCAATTTTTTTTCCAACATTCATTCACTTTAGTTTTTACGGTTGGTAGTACTCCTGAAGCAATTTAAAGTCAACTTTTTTGTCATTTCTTGAAAGTTGAATGGAAATTATCCTCCTGTTGAGATATTACAGGGAAGGAGGAGAAGAAAGACTAAATATAATTGAGTAGAATTTTTGCCAGTTGCGGAGAGATGATGCAGTTTTGTTGAATGACGTTTAAGACTTTTTTTTTCCTCTTGGAGTCCTTCAAGATCCTTTGTGCTTTAATATACTACGCTGAGAAAAAGGGACGAGATGTGAACTGGAAACTTTTATTCAGATGGAGAGAGAGTGAGTGTAGCTTCTAGGAGCTCAGTCCTTGTACCGAAAGTGCATGTAACATAATATAATACTGTAGCGATCCCTTTGTCCAATCTGTGATAATAGGCAGCCTCCTTTAATATCACCCTTATTGTATGGTAATTGACGTTTTCCAAAATGCCATCATCTTCACATTTTTTTTCAGAGACACCTGAAAAGCCTTTTCCAGCTAAATTGTGATACGCAGCGAAGGAAAAGTCACCACCACATTCCATGGGTCCTATGAATGAAAAATTGTTCAGTAAGAATGACAAAAATGGTACATACGGATGAACAATCTTTTCTTCTTTATGGTCGATCTCTTTCTAGCTCATTGACTGCTTACACTATTGAGTCCTATTATTTTTCACTTTGTACCATTTGGAAGTTGAAAGTCGTTTCGAGACATGGAACGGTAGTGCAAGCATTCCGTGCTTAGAAGAGCAAAAAAAAGGCTTTCAGTAAGCGATTTGTTATGAAGCACGCAGCAACTTTTAGAACGGGTATGAATCATCACCAGTATAACAGCAGTGACAAGGACATGTGTGACGCTTAACCATGGCTAATGCACCCTTAAATGAAGCCTGAGCAAGAAAAGGAAAGCACTCAATAGAAATGAACTGCTTTTTTGACTTCATAAAAATTATTTTTGTTTTCTAAAGAATAGCTCGCCATTTAGAAGTTTTACTCTGCTCTTCTCCAGATTTTCTATTCAAGCGGCACACATAAGAACCTTTTTTTCCCAAAGAAGAAGTCATGCCGTATTAATTTAACACAGAGTCAAGTTATAAGTAAGGTCTCCGTCTTTTGCAGTCTCTCTATGTGCTCCTTTTCATGCCGCAAAAGGGTGTGGTATGTTATTTTCTTCTAGGCAAACTTTGTAAAAGTACTCCTTCAAGTTTGCCACCAGTCCTTTAAGAAAGTGACACTGCCTAGTTATCCACGCACTTGGACTTTTGCTGGCATTCCTTTCAACAATTTATATAAAAATAATTATATTGGTAGCTGCTAGCTCAAAAACGTGAAGTTTGCCACATTTTAAATTTGTTTTTTTCCTCTTTTCCTCCTGTCAGTATACAGCTTTTCGAGTGATCTTCAATCTCAAGGTGTACAAAAACTGATTGGATGAGCACAAACAAAGTACAAACTAGCAGACTATTTATTCTACCTGTGTGGCACAAATAATATCCAGAGTCGCATGAAAGTCCCCAAACAAAAAAAAACTTCGACAGTGTGTCCGATCACTCACATTCATACAATACTATGTCCTCAATTGCCCTGCAATAACCACTTTTATTTGCGCTTTGTCTACAATCAGCTTTTCTTAATATGACATAAAACATCTTGCAAAGACTAGTGGACTTTGTAAACATTTTTTGATTTATTTGGAGTAACTTTGAGTGCCTATATGCTCCTGTGTGCCACCCAACAAATCAAAGTGAGGAGACTCTTCAGCACTTCCACCGCTGCTTTTATTAGTTGCGAGAACTTTACTTTTCTACGTTAAACTAAATAAATTTGCTTCATACATTATCCAAGGGATATATTATATTGTGCTTTATTATGCAAGTCTGAAGTGTGCTGAACTGGCAAACAGCAGTTTACATAATGAGAGCTGAATACATAAACTTCAACTTTTCAGCTTCCCAGCAGCAGTTTGCAAATGCGTAATTCAGCTTTTCCACAATTAAATTAATTTATTGCTGTGTGGCGACTTGTTTTTATCAAAAGGTAAAGCCTTGCAGATGAAATAAATCTTTCAATTAAAAATGAATCCACCAGGGCTATACTATGTTTGCTCAGAGAGGCAAAAGAGCCACTTTAGCCAACTATAAACATTTTATAAAAGAAATTTGGATTTTTTTGGGGAGAGTTGGACGACTGCTATGTCATATTTTGCTAACGCATTATAAATCATACAGCTTTACCTTCCTTCTGAAAAATAAATATCAATTGAATGCAATTGTTTCAAACTGTATTGCGTAGGTACTCAGGAATTTATCCGGCCGTTACTTAATTTGTGATTTTAAGTCACTGAAGCGTGCCACAATAGGATTGCCCATGCTCTACTCAATTACATATTGTTTTGAAGGCACACTGAACTGTTACAGATTCATTGAGCGTGGAGGAGCTTATCGCTTTTGTTCTCCAGCATTGTTGATTAGGTACTTAAGGAAAAACTAAAGTAAGCATTTTTTTAAAAGGAGAAAAGGAGCGATGTGTGAAGTACAGTTTTTTAGGAGTTGAGGAAGTCCGCTTGGATAGAATTTTACAAGGAGCAAAAAGCTTTTCTTGTGCTAAAACGCATTTCCCTTGTAATTTACCAGAAATCATGAAAAGCAGCTAGAAAAACATAGGAGCAATAAGAGAATCAATTTATAGTATACATAAAAGTGTCCAACTGGAGAGTGGCCGCTACGTTTTAAATGATTCTTTCCATTAATATACTGCTTAATTTAATTGGGGATTTCTTAAATCTTTTTTTTACTGCAGTACCTACTTAGGAAATGAAAGGTGGTCATCGACAAAAGTTGTCTGTTTGGTAGATCGCTTTCATTTCCTGTTGTTAAATGAGAAGTGGCCGGTAGTGGCCACAAAACTAAAAGCTATGAAGAGCTCTCTAGAGAAGATATCCCTCTTACAATTAGCTGAGTAGGGATGGCCAAGCGTAAACATAACTTTAATAGCTGATTTAGGACAGAGGAATCAAATCAAACAAAACGGAGCTTGGGAGCTAGGACTAAAAAAAGTAACAATAAAGTATATATACGCACTTGAAGTAAAACATGTCTTTGTGTGTAGGTATTAAAAAGAAATTATTTTTGTTTATGGGAGCGGGCGAGTACCCTTTTTGAAGTGCTTTTGTAGACTAATGAAAAAGCTGCACAATAACAAGGCAATTCCGATCACCCCTGATAATACAAAGTGGTGTACGTTTCCTTTCGGAAGAGCTGGGAAGTAACAATGCGATTTTATAGAGCGCTCTGAAATACCACTTCCCAATCATATTGTAATAATAACCTTCATTGTCACTCTCTTTATATTTTGTGCTAGAGCGATTGTTGCAGTTGTTATGTTGTTTGAGCTTATTTTTCATCTATTTTATTTTATAAATGAGACTGACCGTGTGTGCTTGCCCTGCCTTCCACAACACAACTCTCTAAAACTCCTAATTCCGAAATTAGGAGTGCTGTGAAAAGTTGCCTCTTTCACATTAACATTACACACGTGAATAATGGGGAAGGACCTTTTCCGCCTCTATTGTCCCTACTCATTAACAATATCTTTTTTTATAAAAAAAATACTTAAAGCGATGCTGCAGCAATAGAACATTCCAATCCCGCTAACTTATTTACACGGGAGAACGTTTTAAAATAACTACCTATACATAAAAATGCAGAGGAGTGTGGCGCAGCTGCAGAGCTGTGTGCTTATGCCACAATACTGAATAGAGAATGAAGATGAGCCTAAAAGTTGGAGACTCTTCGTCATCATAACCACACACCAAGCTGAATCAATACGTTACAGATATAAAAGTTGCGAGTGAGTCCGTTTTCTAAATTGTATCAGAATGTATGCCCAATTGTTCAACGCAATATTACACATTGCTCCGCGCCGAGCTATTATTGCAAATGGCATCATGATACGCCATTCCACTACTCCTGAGAAGAGTAATTCGGCCATTAATTCGGCTTTTCAAATGTTACGGATTTTATTCATTCTCACGCTAGTTCAAGCAACTGATCCAATCAGTTGACTACATCAGATTTTTGGGATGATGGGCACACTGACAGAACCAAATCAGAAAGGAGCGTTACTGCGCTAACGTTGAAAAAGTACTTTTTTTAGTTCACTTGCGTGCCACAGAGCCGGTTCTTTTTTCCATCCCATTAAAACCATTATGAATTTGTTGGACTCACAATACAAACCCTTTTTCTACAATTACTAAACACTGTTGTGAAGTATGTGCTAATGGTTTGCTATAATGTAATTTATCCTTTTCCTTATTCCTCCGATAAGCCGCGTATCTCACAAATAAAAAAATATAATTCATGTGCTTAATATGAAAAATGCGCTGCATGTCACTGCAATCATCTTCCGTACAAATTAGTACAAAAAATTACACAGAATAAAAAAAATATTCCAAATTGCTAGTAACTTTTTGACATGTAGCAGTAATAAGCAATCTTTGGGGAATGATAGGAGAAGAATTTTTTTTAGCTAATCACACAAATAGTTTAATTACA
>JAHZND010000224.1:0-14864 GCA_027744115.1 Acrocyrtus sp. NNG-2020
GACTGGCTCAAGTAATATTTCATTTTATACTTTGTACCTGGCGAAAATGGCGTCGCTTTTTTTATTACCAGCAAAATTCACCTGTCAGAAAGAAAAATTTGTGTAACTGTCACCCCAGTATATTACGTACGTTCTTTTACAAAAACAAAAGATATTTGATAGGTAAGATAAAAGATAGGTATTTGATGTTGCTGGTGTCCTCAAGTTCCAGGAAGTGAAATGCAAACAAAAAGCGCCACCCAAAAATATGGAATTCCAGTAGCTTATTAAAATGTAGGGCGATGGTCGCTGGACTCTGACGCGGTTGTTTTTTTTGCATATACCTAAGCTACTATCACAAAAATACAAAAAATGGAAGCGTGTCTGCTGTAGAATAACCCTTTGAATGTAAATCTGGGCATTTTTCCGGGCAGCGAACTAAGCGAACTGCGGTGTTTCGCCGACAGTTTGAAGTTGACTCAGCTAGTATTAGTATTCCTAAGCGGATAAAGAGAGATGCTTAGACTGAGCACTGAGCAGCTATGGTTTTTTGTGTGGGCGGGCTCAGAATGGACACTTTTCTTTCATTTTTCTCCTCTCGCTGAAAATAAAAAGAGCTCGTTTCCAGTTCACGAAAAAAAGAATATAGTTCAGAGTCAGTTTCCAGTTTCCTTTCTCTCCAGGACGTATCGTATTTAAGCCGCATTAAAAAGAAGAAGAAAAAATGGAATGACATATGCCACCAGCAACCAACATCCAGTTTAGTAGTCACTTTCTCCTTTTCCCCGAGCCAGATCAGGTAGCACTCTAGCAGACTTCCTTTTTATATTTTTTTTTTGGAAGACACGCCCGGAAGCAGCCACACAGCTCAATTGTTTCCAGCACACTATACATACCTATTTCCAGTTTTATCCTGTACATTCTAGTAAATCTTCCATTTTTTATCATTTCCCTAAAAAGTAATATTATTACATTATCCTAAGATAAAATAAAATCCTGACGGCAGTTTCCTCTCTTCTCCGAAAATAATATGGAAGACGCATGGCTTCTCTCGTTCTTCCATACAATCGAGACAACTGTAATTTTTTTCTCTTTATTAAAGACAGTCATTAACTGCGCCGTCTTCCCAGCTGAAACTCCTTTTTATTTTTCCGCCATCATCCCATCCCCCAGTTATTGCAATGAATGCCTTCAGCCGTACAAAGGAATCCATGTCATGTCACTTATTCTGCTTTTCTTGCGCTTCATATCCCTTTCACTTCTGTTTTCTGTCATATTCCCACTTGCCGCATAAATTTTCATGACATGATGAAAAGAAAATATTTTTTGCTGAGAAAAAATAAAGAAATAGTGTAACAATGCTGAGTTGTGATAGGCAGTTTGTAATTTTCATATATTTTTTTACATTTTTTTGGGGTAGGAGGAGAACTACCAATACCTTATCCACCCAAAGGGGACTCAGTGCGGTGCGATCTGGTTTAAAATAGGGCTGATCATAGGCGCCACCTTGTTCCTGCTTGGGGCGGTGGCAATCGTAATTGGATATGCAATTCCGAAGCAACGCGTGATAATGGGGATTTCCGAGAATATCGAAGTAATAGACAATGACGCCCGCCGCTTCAACGAGAATCTGGACCGGTGCAAACTCATAGGATTGGCGGGGTTCTGCTCTGGAGGACTTATACTCGTCATTTCACTACTTGCTCCGACTTTCACCTCAACCTACTGGGAAGATGATCCCGCAACTGAACCATTCCGAGTTTCACTCAGCTCCCATATCTTAGGTTTTGTCCCTGGTCCAACGGATATTCCGTCGGATCCGAATCACAGTCCCATTCCAGTAACGGAGAAAATCAAATGCATTCAGCCGGTGTGGACTGAGTAAAAGAAAAAAAAAGAATAATAAAAAGTGTTTCATTTCCATTTAATTTCTCACTCTCATAATTTTTATATCGCAGTTTGTTAACTGAATTAAATTTTAAGTACGTTTTACATTTTATACCCCGGGAAAACAAATTTTTCTTTTTATAGGGAGATAAAAATCATTAACGTGCTTTGAAAAACGTACCTCTTTTAATTTTTTAAAACTTATAAATTTTACAAATAAAGTTATTATATTATGTACATTGTTATAAAAGTATTTAGCTGGAGAACAGATATTAGAAAAGATATAAATATAAAACTGTGGCAAGTGACAAGGACTGCTGTGCTATACAAAATTTTTGAATCGGTATTACAAGTCGTGAAAAATAAATTATATATATTGTACATTGTACTATACCAAAGCGAAAAAAAAGTTTTGTGGGGTAAGTAGAGAACCAATTAAAAATAAATAGAGTTGTTTATACTAATTAAAATAANTATATTGTACATTGTACTATACCAAAGCGAAAAAAAAGTTTTGTGGGGTAAGTAGAGAACCAATTAAAAATAAATAGAGTTGTTTATACTAATTAAAATAACAGAAATAATTCAGTTCTTTTTCCTTTTTTACGACCCGTGAAATATAGCATGCGGCAAAAAATTTTATTATCGCATATTTTGGAGCATTGCCATAAAGAAAACTGAAGGTTGAGAAAGGTGAAGGTGAACGAGGAGAGTAAGTCGGTAAGCGGAAGTGGAGTGAGGTCATCGAAGAAGAAAGTGGTACTGTAGCGACATCACTCAAGAGCACTCCAGTTATTCCAGAAGCACGGAGTGAGTCAATTTTATAGTCCCAGATGCATCCAACAGAGTTCACCTCCACCAACTTTTCCCGTTTCCAAACTGCCTGCTCGATAAGCAAAAGAAAATTAGCTGTGCCATTCGTATGAAAGAATTTTGTATGGTCTGCTTTTGATGTGACAACAAAATAAAAAAAAGAAGTAAATCCACTTTCATTTCCATACTTAAATGATTGATTAGTCATTTTATTGCTGTGCATTATTGGTCAGTAATGAATGGGTATTCTTAATTTTGAATACGCTCAAATTGATACTCTTTCCTATAAATAATCACTCACATTTCATTATTGCTGCGTTTCCATCATAAAACTTACGTTATATTATAAATAGATTTTTTAGCCTATGATAGGGTGAAAAATATTTGTTTAGGGTGATTGTGATTAGTAATAGTTAGCCTATTTCTGCTCGTATTATTTATAGTTAGTTAATTGCACCATTTTAATTTTTAAGAACGTGAAAGTATTTTTGCAGAGCATGGCGTTAGTAGCAGAGAAGAGTGTGAGGTAGTGAGTGAGGATGAAAGCGAAAAGACACGGTCAGTGAATGGAGCTACTGGATGATGTCGTGATATTGTAGCGACATCCACTGGACTCTCCAGCCACTCCAACGTGAAACAGCTCGAAGGATGCTGTAGCTCCAGCAGAGCGCATCGTGTCCCGCACCTGGAATATTCCAGAAGAAAATTTCCCTTGAAACANGATGATGTCGTGATATTGTAGCGACATCCACTGGACTCTCCAGCCACTCCAACGTGAAACAGCTCGAAGGATGCTGTAGCTCCAGCAGAGCGCATCGTGTCCCGCACCTGGAATATTCCACAAGAAAATTTCCCTTGAAACACCTATGTGCGTTAGTAAACTTTCCAATTCCAAAAATAGTTATTAATAAATTAGTTATTTTTGGGTTTTTTAACCTTCTCAACTTCCTTAAATACTCGAAGGAAGTTTTTTCCAGCAACCATTTTTAGCTCCTCATTGGACCAATTTGGATTCCGAGCGAGTTCAACGAACAAATTGGGAAATTTCGATACATCCTCCAGTCCCACAGGTGTGCTGAGTGATGTATAATGATATGGTAAAAGTGATCGCATTAAAAATAACCACTTTTTAATTATTTCTCACAATATCTATCAAACTTTGCGCTATAATTATCACTAATGATACTTAAGCTAAAGTTTATAAGATACCGATTATTGACTATCCTATAATGTACTTGAGTGAACCATCTATACCACATCCGGCTATAATTTTCCCAAGCATTCTCACAGACAATTTTTGGGCTAATGAGCCAATATCGACGTGCGGTTTCTTCTCACCGGAAATCTAAATGACTAGACCGCTGGAGGAATATATCATGCGTAATTAGCTATTTTCCACTCAAACCAGCAATCATCAGCCGACGAAGTACCTCTCTTGCGGATTTTATATTTTGGAAAAGTTCGGACACTTCACATCTCAACATTCTCAACAAAAGTTCTCTGAATTTTAAAATCCTTTTATGCCATTTCAAGTACTACCACTACCATGACTTATTTAAGTAATAAGCGCACCTTAGGGCTGCACATTTGCGCGGGAATCTCATTGGTAAAATAAATTACAAAAGAATTTTCATAATAACATAACCCTTAAATTAAATAAAATGCGTTTAATTTTCCCAGGCTGTTGCCCTGGTACTAATAGCTTTGGCAGCGTACGTATTCACCACGCGTTTAGAGGACCTTCCAATATCAAACTCTTCTTCGACCAAAAATCCCACACAATTCCCTGGAGAACTTCCAGGTTGGGAAACAAAAGCCCTCGGACAACAAATATTATCAGGACGCCCTTCACCGCATAAGCGCATACTGGGCAAGATATCGCCCTTTACTCGTCAGTACCAGTATGCTCTGCATACTTGCGGGACTTCTCCAGGCCATATTTTCTGCTCTTGTGGTCCTCTCCGATGCAAAAGTACTTATAAATATCTCTATTAATTTTTAATAGCTCTCCTAATTTACCTTTTCGTAAAATAAATCTTTTCGTAATTTAATATTTTAGGCAATGCTGCTGTACATTCGTAAGTGGATGTGCGTCTCTTTCATTCTCCTTTTCGTACTCGTCATCATTCTCATAAACACTATCGTCTTATCAGAGCATAACGCTACCGATAAAGAGCGCCAGCAGTGGAATGAAGAACAGTACCAGTATGCTCTGCATACTTGCGGGACTTCTCCAGGCCATATTTTCTGCTCTTGTAGTCCTCTCCGATTCAAAAGTACTTATAAATATCTCTATTAATTTTTAATAGCTCTCCTAATTTACCTTTTTGTAAAATTAGATCTTTTCGCAATTTAATATTTTAGGCAATGCTGCTGTACATTCGTAAGTGGATGTGCGTCTCTTTCATCCTCCTTTTCGTACTCGTCATCATTCTGATAAACACCATCGTTTTATCAGAGCATAACGCTACCGATAAAGAGCGCCAGCAGTGGAATGAAGACCTCGACAATGTCAAGCACTATTTAAAGTTGGACTTTCAGCATATGGACTTCTCCAGTCTGTACAGATTTCTTGGAGTTGGCGAACACCTCATTTACTGGGGAGTGGGCACAGATCTTACAGTGATACTGCTTGTAATGGGAGCTACTCTTCTGTTAATGAGGAGCACCCAAGGAGATTACGAGTCTTACGAGTAAGCTTGTTCTCCATCTCCTCAAAATAATTTTTTGTAATAATCCCCTTACAAAATAAAACTGCAAATAAAAGGTCTGCCCGTTTCGTGGATGGGAATTTTGGGAATTTTTTAATGAAGATAGCTAATTTCTAACATTTTATTTGCGCGGAGGAATTCCAATTCAGTAGCCCATTACAGTTGTTCCTATTCCGGAAACCACTAATAACGGCGGGAAAATTATGAGCCGATCTGAGCTTGTGTGCCGATCCCATTACAACAAGATATATATTTTTAAGCAGATTCCAGCAGTACAAGTGCATATTATTACCATTCCACGGTGTTATGAGCTATCATGCAAGCTACAGAAATTATTACTCCCTTTTTCCATTTTCCAGCATTTCCATCAACTATCCTGAAAAAAGGTTTCAGATAAAAAAAACGAAAGCGCGCGGAAAACCCATTTTACTATTTTTTTCTTGTTTTTACTCATTTTTATCCCTTTTCTGGAGAGAAACTTTTTTTTTATGATATGGTATCTTCTATAAAAGAGGAAACCAGTTTCTTTTTGCTCTGTCGCCTGTCATAGGATAAAAAAGTATTTTAACTTTTAAAGGCAATAAAACGGGTGTTGGTTTTCTAACCGGAGAGAGAAATAAAAATTATGTGCATATGTAATTCCCACACTAAAAAAAGTGTTCTTGCGTGCTCAGGACACGCAAAGAAGATAAAAAATGTATTCAGAGAAAAAATATGGAGGGAGAGAAAAACATATATCCAGCCAACTTTCTCTTTTTATTTCCAGCAATGGAGAAGCCCATAATCCGCCCACGCATAAAACTGCGCTGCCGATCACCATCAGTTGGAGTGTTTTTTTAAAAGTTATGAATGTGAAAATAAAAAAACTGCATTTCCGTTTGGTTGAAATATCAAAGTTAATAGTAGAAAATGGAAAACGTAGGGAGGTAGAGGTAGGAGAATATCTTTGGGACAGAAAGATTTATGGAATTTTTGACCGGATGTGGAGAAGATGCACAATTTGATTTAAAAGCAAAAACATTATTCTTCAAACACTTACTGGTTAACTCCGTCAAAGTCACTGCCAATTCCGATATGATCAATGCCAATCTTGCCACGGATGTAATTAATGTAGATCTGTGTGGCATATCAGAAAAAATATATAATTAATTTGCCGTACCGCAGGAGGGAAAAATGGTCTGTTCTAAATTTGCATTCTAAATTGGAAAAGGAGGCAATTTTGTTCCGTTTTTAATAAGCTCCATTCAACGAGTGAGGACTCACCGGCCACATCTCTGACGGTAGCTTGCAGATGGCACTTGACATAAACGTTGTAAAATGTGACCATGATAATTCCCCGATTCCAAACCTGGAACATAAAAATTTACAAGGGAAACCCATTCCGAATAAAATTTCACTTTTTCCTTCCAATTCCCATTCCCTCTCTTTCCATTTATGTCTTTTCTTTCTACAACTCCCCGTCTTCGTCTCTCTCCCGCGGCTGTAGTGAAAGTGAAAGCTGGGCTGAACTCTTTTTTATTGAAGAGAAAAGGAATTTCATAAAGCGACTTAAAAAACTTTTTTTTCCTTCTCAAATCTTTCTTGGTCTCTTTCTTGCCGTTTTCAAATTAAAATATATATTTTTTTGAGTCTTGCATCCTTTTCCTTACCAACTCCTGAAGGATGTCATCGGGAACGTTCCGATCGGAATTGCAGAGTGCGTAGGCACTACGCCTTTCATAGAAAAAGCAAAAAAAACACATCACCATTTCCCCACATCTGCTCTTCGTCTTTACTGTCGTCACATGTTATTCAGAAAATCCATGCCAAAATTCATTTGCCATCATTCGCAGAAAGCACAAACAACAAAAACGCTGCATTCACATCATTCTTCTTCTTCTCATATGCCCACAGCAAAGGATAAAGATAAGATACATTGGAGGATAATTTGTTTTGATTTCTCTGGATTACCACATCGGCATATTCTTTTCTTAGGAAGAAAAAAAAGATCAACAAGCATTCCCAGCCGGTTCATCTCGTGCACCACCGCCTTTCATAGAAAAAGCAAAAAAAAACACATCACCATTTCCCCACATCTGCTCTTCGTCTTCACTGTCGTCACATGTTATTCAGAAAATCCATGCCAAAATTCATTTGCCATCATCCGCAAAAAGCACAAACAACAAAAACGCTGCATTCACATCATTCTTCTCCTCTCATATGCCCACAGCAAAGGATAAAGATAAGATACATTGGAGGATAATTTGTTTTGATTTCTCTGGATTACCACATCGGCATATTCTTTTCTTAGGAAGAAAAAAAAGCAAAATCTGGAAGAAAAAGTAGAAAGTCGTCAGAAGAAGAATAAAGAGAATTACGCTGTCCTTCAAGTGGATCACTGCAGCTACTCGTAACCACTCTTGAAAAGAGCCTTTTTATTTTCTCTGGAAATAGTAGTGCCTATCGCTAGCTGTCGGGCTCCGAATTGAAATCGAATACTGTCAATGTAGAATAAAAGAAGTGCCTGATCTTATCCAGAAAAGGCAACCTCTTTCTCTACTTCCAGCTTGGAGGAATGCGCTAAAAATGCATTTCTGCTTAGCTTAGAATCAGTGAAGTGAAAGCGGTGACATTTTTTACGGACTGTCTCAATTCACCCCAAACTGATAAAGATGTTCGAGCGTAATAGGTAGGTAGGTCACATTTTTTTAAAAAGGTTTTTTTATTCTGGAGAGAGTTTACCTAATGCAAAAAAAAGAAAAATTTCTTTATGAATGGCTAAATTTTCTTGGCAGGGGATGCCTGCTGTCTTCAGTGCCTGAAGCGGAAGGGAAAATTGACAGCTCCAATTTATTGAATTTTTTTGTCTGCGCGCTACAACACACATGCTGGCGGTGCAGTATTTTTTTCTTTTGTTTTCTGCACAGTTCTCTTTGAACTCAGAGAGAAAAAAAGAATTACTTGAAACCGAGACAATATTTGAAAGGAGAAGAAGAGCTTGAAGAAATAAGCTGAACTTGCCGCGGCGGATGTGAATGCAACTGACACGAAAATAGGAACTGTCATTCAAATCAAATCACTATACAAAAAAGTTTGCAAGCAAGTGCATCGACCGGAAAGTCATTTACCCTTCCAAAGTCGGTTAGTCCGCCGTGCTGTGGCTTCGTTTCGGGAATGGCAGCATCCGCCCTGAAAAATAAATAAAACGAAATTACTAGTCCGGAGAAAAATGCAAATATACTTTTAAGCACCCTTCAACTCTAAAACAAATTTATTTTCCACCCGGAAGTGAAATGTTTTACCATGGGGTGTTGCAAAGTGTGCGTCAGTGTCATTACCCGGACCCCCAAATCGTAGAATGATCGGAGAGTTGCCAAACTATTTCCAATACTGTGACCACCCTCTACGGCAATTAAACTTGCAATTTTTCCTTCCTTATGGATTTTCAAGATGTCTGCTCCAAATAAAAATTTAATTAATCTTTTTAATAGGATATTTTTAAAGGATCAATTTAATATTGTCATAATTTTAATTTTCCTAATTGATCTCACCATCTGCTGACAACGCTAGCTGGAATGATTCAGGATATCTAGCGATAAGCCTCCTAATCAAATCGATCTGTTCTAGGGTTATCTGAACCGCATTCATATCCTGGCTTTGACATGGCGCGTATGCCACCCAAATCTACAAAAAGCATTTTTAACCCCGTCAGCAAACTCTCTATTTTCCGTATAATTTCAGAAAATCGTGCGCATCCCTAAACACTTGCATATTTCTTTATAAATAAGTATATTGCTCCGACAGAGCAGAGCTACTGCTGGAAACGGAAAAATTCCATTCCATTTTTATCCATTATTCTACCTGAGCGCCAACAAGTCCACGTCGGAGTCTGGGCAGATCTGTATGCGACCAAACGCTCCTTGACCAGGGTGGAGTGGAGCGGAGATCCGAGTCGAAATCGAATTCCAGGAGTTGTCCATGCAAGAATTTCCTCAAATTCCATGGCAAGTCGTTGTGTCTGCGGACAAAAATAGGAAGTGGACGTATACTCACAGTACCATATTCTCACTTCTCCCATATCACACCATACATACCAAATACCCATACTCCCAATACGAAACAAAAAAACGGAAATTTTTTCGGAAAAGTAATATCCAGCTAGCTAGACGCAGGGAGATCTCTATCCACGGAGCGAGCCACATTATCTCCTGACAAGAACAGGAGACAGGATGAATTACACGCGCAGATATTTTCCCCACTCCTACATGACGTGCATGACTTAATCGAGGGGATATTTAGGGAATATGTGAAAATAAAGCCGAAATTTTATTTCCCCTTTACCCTTTTCAAAGAAAATATTGTCAATAAAAAGAAAAAAAATCTTTTTTTTCTTCGGTCACGAGTATTCTTTTCATTTGCAGGTAATGACGCCTTTTTCCTATAGTAAGTTAGTGACTATTGAAGGGAGGGTGGCTGTGCCTATCAGTCCAAAAACGGAAATTAAGTAAGGATCGGAGAATGAAAGTCGCTTTATGAAGGAGTGAAAGTGATCCTGGAAAACTTTTTTTTTGAGATATTCTGATTGACTTGGGCTGATGAGGAGGATGACGAGAAGGGCGATTAAATAGGAAAGTTTTTAACCTTTTCTGCAGGAATATTCAACGGAGTAAACAGTGCCTTTCATTTTTTTTCTTAGAAAAAGGGCACTGAAAAGAGGGAACTACGCTTCTCCGCTCAAAACACGGAAAGTGACTTTGGCTCGCGATGTAATCCGCTTTCTCTATCGAAGAAAAAAAATCAGTTTCCTCATCACTTTCTTTTTCCAGGGTGGATATATATAGGTATTATTTTTTCTCCAGGAAAAAAAACTTTTTAAGAGAAGAGAGGAAGGCTGTCATGCATAAATATGAGATGAGAAGCAAACAAGAAAAAATGGGAGAGTGGAGAAGGATAACATGCACATACATTACCCGTCAATTAGCGGACTTTCTTTGAGCAGTCTCTGAACGATCCGGTAGAGCTTGACTTCATCAGCCGAGCTGGAAGTGGAGGCTGCCGTTTCAGTGAAGCCCGTTCTGCTTCTGGCTTTGGCTCGGGTGCCCCTGTCAAAATCCGCACGGCTCGCGAAACTTGTGGAGTGGTTGAGCGCACCCGGCCTACTATTTCCAGGAACGTAGTACTGGTAAAACGTTGACGAGCTTTCAAAGCTGGAATCGATCCTTTCTACAGAACCGTCCCCTTCCTCCTCAGCACTGTACTCTTTTTCCACTTGCTCTTCGCTGCCATCTTCATTTTCAGCCTCCTCCCGATTTTGCCCTAACCGGATCACTTCCCGTTCACCGGGAATGTCATCTTTCAAATGGGAGGGAAAAGTTGTGCTCAGCTCCTTCCAGTTATCCTCATTACCCCTGCCATATCCATATCCTTTTGAGCGCGAGTTCTCAAACTTTTTCCCGGTTCCACTTCCTTCTCCAGGTATCTCGGTACTCCTCCGAAAATTATTTTTCATAGTTGGCCGCACACTCTCCCTCTTCTTCCCGTCAGCACTCTTCTGACTTTTTCCAGCGCTACTACCGTCATTACTCCCGCTGCTTCCACCACCACCATCACCACCAACTTTTTCTCCGATGTCATTTCTCATCAGAGCCGTTGCCATTTCACTGCTCAGCCTCCCCAAATTTGTTGACGTTGATGAGGGGGAGTCATCCCTACTCCCGCTAATGGGAAGATCAAAGGGTGCTCCGGCTATTTTTCTCCGCTCTTCTCTCCCATCACTACTAATTCCTTCGCTCTCATTAGCCATCTCATCTTGAATATTCGTTGTTCCAAAATAAGACGATTTTTTCACTTTTTCCTCTCCCTCCTCCGATTTTTCTTGCCTCCTCTTCCCCAGCCACCCTTTGTTTTTTGAGTTTACATCTTCCCCATAATGAGTTGATGGGCCTGGCGGTGCTGGAGAAAATGTTGTCATTTCAGTAATATCCGGGCTGTCTTCTAATAACGCTTTGTTTACTTTCCGCGTGCCCTCCTCCAGCATCTCCCGCTCCTCATTTTTCAGCAGCAGCTCCTCCTCTGATGTTGATGTTGATGGCGATGGTGATGGCAATTTAAGTAACGAGCAGGGGCCAACGTTCACCACCAAAATTAAAAACAGAAGTGCTCCCTTTGTTGTCCTAACTCTCCCCCTTTTTATCATCTTCCCGCTTGAGCAAACAGTTTGTCTTTGGAGTTGAGCCATATCCTTTCCTCTCTTCTTCTCCACGATGATGTGATGATGACAAGCGCTATAAACGAAAAAAATCCTTTTTCTTTTCTCTTCCCTCGCCAAAACTACGCTTTTTCTCTCTCCCTGGGAAAAAATATTATTTTTAATGCTTATAAAAACCCACATAAAACAGTTACTGTTTATGCAAGCTTAAGAAAACAACTTTTTTTTCTCCAGATTAATCCAAGTCAGTATACACTGTAATGCAAATTTATTGTATTATTTTCATACCTTCTTGACTCCTTCCAGAAATGGAGAAAAGAGAGGAGCGCAGTTGATGATGTTGCTCACTCTGCAGTCCTTTTTATTCTCGTGCCTTCCGATCCCGTGTAAAAAAATCAACGTCAGGTCCCAGACGACTCCCCGTAATGACTAGAAAACAGCAGAGAAATGTTTGGAGGTGCCTACTCACATCCACTCCAACGCTCACTCTCCTTTTCCCGTTTTATACAGATATTTTATCCTCTCTGAAAAAGACAATGAAAACTATTTCCATGCACGGAAAAGATTCCTATCCTTCTCCTCTCCACCTTTTCAGCTCACCCTGTGGAAAATATTATTTTTTTTGTGTGGGACTGGATGGGAGTGAGGAGACGCCAGGTACGTATACATCTCCGTATCCCTCCATTGACCTAAAATACGCGAGATTTTCTGATCAACCCGGGTATTATTCTCCTCGTCCCCAGAGGGTTTCCCACTAAAAACTTCACAAGTGTGGAGCCCTACATGGGTGATGCCTTTATTTTAGCCGGTACAAACTATACATAACAAAAGCCATCCTCCAAAAGGCACAACACAACACCGTCCCTTTTCCCCTCCGAAAAAGGCTACGAGTTAAATAAATAAAAATATATAGCAAAAGTTTTTTTCCGGGCGAACTCCCTTCTTATAATGTTATATATGTGTGTAATTTCTTCTCCAGGAAAAGAAATCTGGAGAGGAACTCCTCCAGGAACTGGTGCTACGGAAGGAGTCAGAAAAAGGGTAAACAGAAAAAACGGGTCGCAGGGTGATCCCCGAAAAAAAAACTTTTATTTTGGAAGGTTTGGAGCAACGAAAACTTCCAAAAAAATTGTTATTAGAGGAAACGCTCCTGTAACACGTTTGAGATTAGCGGAAAAGGATGCGCAGATCTTCTCCCCATTATCTGGAGGAGAAAAAAAAGTGAGCGTTCAATGAGTGAGCTATTTTGGAATCTGGATATTGTGGTGGAGGAGGAATCGTGGTGGAGGTGGAAGAGGAGGTGAGAGATCGTGGCCTCATCTAATTTCCCGACGAAAAGTCTGATCCTCTCTCTGTTTTGGAACACAGGTACAAAGTTATTTTTTTTCTAACAGTTCCGGTATCTAAAAAAAAGAGCGTTAGTCTCCAGCGATATATAGCAAAATATCCTCCTGACACAATGCAGGAGGAAGTGAGGGAGAAAGAGAGAGAAGTTAAAAAGAGAAGAGTATTATTATGGGCGGATCACTGCTCAACACAGTGCTGCTCCAGCTTATTTGTTATGCTCTTCCTATCACATCCGGTGAAAGGATCCGGATGTTCACAGCGCAAAAAAACTTTTTTTTTCTTCTCTGAAGCACATTCCAGATCCTACTATAAAAAGAGCATATCCTGCTCCGCTTTACAGCAGCACAAGGGAGAAAAAAAAAGTGGCGTGGAGTGTGTTCTCCAGGTCCTCTGGAAGAGGAAGAATATTTATTGCTCGTATATTACACTCCAGACCGCAACTGTAACCGGAATTATTTGAGCCGTTAAAACTGAAGAAAATTCCACGCCTGATTGTTAAAAGGGAAAAGAGACAGGAGGAAAAGGAAGGAGAAGGAGAAAAGAAAATTTTCTCTCCCGTTTTATGTCTTTAGAGCGCCTTGCCCTGGTCACAAGGAAAATGGATTCCGCAGTGCTCAGCTTCCACGCTTTTTTTTCTTAGATATTAAATTCCCACCTGAATCACAATTTTCTTTTTAGGGAGAAAATATACCTATCTTAAAGCAAGCTTGTCGTTTCCTTTTTCCTGTCAATATATATAAAAAAAGAATTTTCTCCAGCAGGAGCACTCTCTCTTGCCAGCCAATATAATTTTTTGAATGGAGATGGCTGGTTGATGGGCAAGAGTAGATGAATCAAAAAAGAGTGTGTTTTGAATTTATGGCTTTCCTATCTTCCCCACCACAGGGTAAACGTAAAACTGCTCTTCCGGAGAATGAGGATGACATGACGAGATGAAATGAGAAAAAATCTTTTCTTCCTCACTCCTCTTCTCCTTCCTTCTCCTCAGATTTCACTCTGATGCTTGTCTCGTAACAAATGCCGAGATGATGATTGGCCCCGTGGAGTGTGTATCCGTCTTCTTCGCTGCTTCTTCCTTTTGACTTTTTCTTCTTGAGTCACATCACATCACCACAGCTGCTCCACCTGAGAAAAAGGATAGGAGAAGAGGAGAAGATCCCTCCGCTTTCATTTTATTTCTTTTTTGATAAGAGAAAATTCTTAGTGGAAAATTGGATGCGGAAGGAATTTTCCAGTTTTTGTTTAGGACAGGTATGAATATCCCGCAACGCATCACTATCACTATCCAACTACAAGACTCCCTTTTTATTGGTATCCTCATTGAAAAAAGGGTTTTCGCTCCTCCTCCACCGTTTTCCAACTATTAGGAAAATAACTGGGAAAAAGTCAGTAATGAATCGGGTTGTGTGTGTGTGGACGGAGAATGGAATGTTTTTGGACGGTATCTTCCACCATACGAATAATAAAAAGGATGTGGAGGTGGAGGTGGTTTGTCTACACTCCTTCCCTAATAGCTCAGCTAGGGACACTAAAACTATTACAGGAGTGGAGAACTTTTCAAGTTGATGTTGATAGAGCAGGAAGCACAGGTAAAAAATATATATTGTCTGCTATGCAGTCAAACAGAAGTGGAGAGGAGTAGTCTTCTTTTATGGGCTAAACAACTGCATTATACAACAGAAAAAGAAAAAAAATAATTTGTGCTGAGGACGGATGGAACAGTAAAAAAGAGTAGACGAGGACGACTCTCCAGTCTTTTATACAATTTTACTCTCTCTTTCTCACCACACCTATTTTCCCTTGTATTTCGGTGCACTTTTCATGAGAAAGAAAGTTGAAATGTGGACTTGCAAAGAAGAGTGAATACGCTGAGGATATTATTTCTTCCTTTTTGCACTCTTCCTCTGCGGTCCACAGAAAGGGAAAGTAGACCGGAAGGG
>JAHZND010000225.1:0-14133 GCA_027744115.1 Acrocyrtus sp. NNG-2020
TTAAATTTTAAATTATACACAAAGTTTGTCTAAAATAGGATGGGTCAGATGTGTAATAAGAACATACAACTGCTGGAACATTCAGCGTTGTGACTAGGTCATCCAGTGAACCCCCAGACATGGTTGGCTCATAATGCCACGTCTTCTTCTGTAGGAAGACTACAGTATTATTCTCCTTATCCCAGTTGAGTATAACTTTTTCCCTTCTCTGTCTACAATTTTCGAAACTTGCTTGTATAGATGAGCAAAATAATTTATCTATGTTAACAGCTAACGATTTGTAATATTACTGCACCTGAAAACGTACGGACCCATTTCTACTAGATGTGGCTTACTCCTGTTAGAATTAGGATGATCTATATCCTGGGGATTTGTCCAGTTCCAAAGATAAAACTCAAGATACATTGGAACTGGTATATCCACCCATAAGTCATAGCTGTATGAATTCGGAGCGAGCGTAAGTTGCTGTACAATTATATTGAAAAAAAAGAAAGCAATTAATTTAACTGCAGAAAAAGCAATGGCAAAAGGTTTATTCTACTGATAACACTGGAGAATTTAATTTGGCTAACCTGATACAATATAGCGTCAAATATGAGGGTCCAGGTCCCTAGAAAGATAGCTCCAATCAGAATGAGTATTCCTCCAGTTGCCCCACAAGTTACAACCTGAACATTTACTAGGAGTATGCATTTCAAGCTTTCATTAGAAAATAGTTATGCTTTAAAAATAAATTAAAGAAGCAAAATGGTCACTAAAAGTTTCAATGCAGTCGCTGGACATGCTCGGTTGCACACTAATTAAAAGGAACAACTTTGGAAAATAAACTTGACATATCGAATCAGTAATCTGCACACATTGTAATTGTATGATGATATAATACCAACATTGTCATATTGTCAAACATTAAATTGTCTTCTCTGAAGTGCAGGTGCAGTACTCCGGAATGTAATCCGTTTATTAAAAAANGTTAGTGTGATAAAGTAGTAGTCACAATAAAAATTGGCTGATGATACATGATAAACCCAAAAAATCATTCATTCACCAAGTAATGCTTCGGAACGAAGAATACCTAGCTGTGATGTGAGGAAGGTGACAAAATGATTTCATGGAAGTTTCGTTAAGCCTCTTGTTTCATGATGTTGTCCCTGTCAATTTTGTCATCCCACCCCCACCTAAAGAAGATCAAGATATACAGAAAAAACATAACCTTATCTTTGTCTTGCTGTCAATTGAGCGCTGGGCTGATCTGGTCAACTTTATGGCATGATAGGACCCAATTTCGTGCTGATTTTGCATGACACATGCAAGAACAATGACTATAATTTGAGATAGATAAAGATTATCTTCCCTATCAAATTAAACTTAACAAACAGCATTTTTCTATTTCTTAGAACGGTATTTTCTTTTCCTTTAGGCTCAGGCTAGGCTCTTTGACAGCAATATGTTATCATATATTGAAGCAATAATTGTCCAATCTAATCATTGCAATTATTTTGATCACTAGTCCCCATACCGGCTAAGGAAAGCCCGCGAACACGATTCTTAGCCGTGTCCAAATACAATATCATTTCAATTTCAATGTATTGTACGAATACTAATGTTTTTTATTTGTTTTGTCAAACTGTTAAAGTTTATGTAACTGCCATTATTATATAACATACCACCACTTAAATGACAGTTTAACTAACAGTGTTCACTGCTGTGATTAATTAAAAGGGTTTATGTTATAGTCAATATGGCTGAATCAGACGGAGAAATTCCCGTTATTGTAAGTAAATTGTGATTCAAATAAAATGGACATGGGATTTTGTTGTCTGTTATTCATGTTCTAAACTGTAATACTAATTAATTTAGACGGAGTTGGGTTTGCCCCCGATATCTGGAGAAATTTTGGATCTTTTAAATCCACACTTATAATTGTCCAATCTAATCATTGCAATTATTTTGATCACTAGTCCCCATACCGGCTAAGGAAAGCCCGCGAACACGATTCTTAGCCGTGTCCAAATACAATATTATCATTTCAATTCCAATGTATTGTACGAATACATACTAATGTTTTTTATTTGTTTTGTCAAACAAACAAATTATATACCATACCACTGATACCACCCCTTAAATGACAGTTTAACTAACAGTGTTCACTGCTGTGATTAATTAAAAGGGTTCATGTTATAGTCAATATGGCTGAATCAGACGGAGAAATCCCCGTTATTGTAAGTAAATTGTGATTTAAATAGAATGGGCATGGGCTTTTGTTATCTGTTATTCATGTTCTAAACTGTAATACTAATTAATTTAGACGGAGTTGGGTTTGCCCCCGATATCTGGAGAAATTTTGGATCTTTTAAATCCACACTTGGAAATTGAGGAGTTGCCTCTGCACAGCTTTCGCTCAAACGTAAAGGCTATAGAGGTTCCTAGAAACTTACACTCTCTGCTGGAGTTCAACCGAGTGAAAATTCCTATTCAAATCAGAGTAACAAGGAACTGCTAACTACTCATAAAATTTTCTTCTTATACCGATGCTAGCTACAAGTCATTTAAGTTAAATGGTTTGGGTGAGTTCTGTAATATTTTGCGATTTTGCCTGTATTTATTTCAGCCGAAACGGGATCCTGCAACTGGCCAAATTATTGGGTTTCGCGAGGTAGTAACATCTTCAACGGTGGAAACCCCTCATAATTCGTTGTCACTTAATCGCGCTCCCGGAAGTAAAACGGACGGGGTAAAAGGTCGCTCTGCTAACTTACCATTCTGGCCGGGTGGATTTGATGAGGAAAAGGAAAGGATGAAAAAGGACCCTGGGAAATCTGGTATTCCACCTGTCACAGTAGATCAAGATGAAGAAAAACTGTTTAAGGAACTTTTTGAAACAGGTGAAACTCAAGATGTAAAAAGTCTGAACATTAAAAGACTTTCACTTTGTTTTGCATGTTTAGTAAAAACGTAACAAAAGCATACATACCTAACTTTAATTTTTTGTTTGTTTCAAAATTGAAAATCATGTTTAATTCAACTCAAATTAGATATCGATTGGATCCCTCCTGGATTTGACAAGGGAATTGATTTTAGCAAACGTCAGAATAAGGATGATCAACAGTCTGTTGCGGAAATGCTTGCTGAAATAAAGGTTAGTAATAGTGGGCGAGTATTATCTCATCTGAAAGCTGTATCTTTATAGAATCAACAATTCTGGCAAATTTGTCACTTAAAAATCAGCTCGCCGACAACCCTGTGAATTTTTGGAATGTGAAAAACCCTATGGAGTATTCAGCGTCATCTTCTAAGATGGCCAAGNAATTTGTCACTTAAAAATCAGCTCGCCGACAACCCTGTGAATTTTTGGAATGTGAAAAACCCTATGGAGTATTCAGCGTCATCTTCTAAGATGGCCAAGCAGGAGCGCCAGGTTAAACTTTTATTAAAAGAATTGGACGTTGACGACTTTAATCCAGAGAAAAAGGTTCAATTTGATTTAACATTATTTAAAATTGCTATGAATGAGTAAAGAATATAACAGTTATCAAAAGGATTTATAATTTTGCTTAATTCAGAACGATGAGGGATCCCATGGTGTACCGGTGCTAAAAATCAGTCAATCAAAATCTCGAGCTAATGATATAATAATGCCGGTACTGTGCAATACTATTGCTTGTATGAAGTGAATTTCATAATGAAAATCTTTCTGCAAGTCTGATCATTTTTATATTCTATTCCATCCACCCATTCTACCAATTCTATTTGTTTGTAATTTACAATTATTTATGTTGTTGCAGAGAGGCCATGTCTGGGAAGAAGTCTTAATTATGCTGCCACAGCACATTAGCATAATCATGTTGAGTGCTACCGTCCCGAATGCCTTAGCGTTTGCTAATTGGGTTGGCGAGATTAAGAAAAAGAAAATTTACGTTATTACAACACCAAAACGTCCGGTTCCATTGGAACACTTCCTTTACACAGGTTCAGGTGGGAAGACAAGAAATGAGATTTTTAAAATTGTTGAAGCGGAAGGGGATTTCATAAAGAGAGGGTTAGTCGAAACTCAAAATTGAGATTAACTGATTAAAGAGGGCTAGTTAAAAAATATATACATGGTAAACATAATTTAAAAATCAATTAGACATGACGATGCTATTGATGCCAAACGCTCTCGACAAAGCAAGCACGATAAACAGTTCGGTGCGAAAGGGGGTAAACAACAGAGTGAAGCTTCTGAAAAGACTGCCTATATTGGTCTTGTCAGTTATCTTAAAGAAAATGTAAAATACTCCTAAATTCTTATACTTATTATTATTAAATTATTTTTTAAAAAATTTTTACTTTATGAGACCAATATCATATTAACAAGTTGTAACTCGAGTTGGTTATGTTTTGGGTTTTATAATGACTCTGATACAGTTACATTATAATTTTAGGACAAACTTCCTGTGGTAATATTTACATTTTCTCGCAAACGTTGCGATCAATACGCTCAAATGTTGAGCAGACACAGACCTGTGCACGGAAACCCAAAAGTCTGAAATCCATTCCTTCTTCATGAAGAGTATTGCAAGACTAAAGGGCAGCGACAGAGATCTTCCACAAGTAAGAACAATGACCACAACACAACATTGACTATTTTACCTTTAGATAAACTTACAAAGTACAGTTCAATGCCAAAATGATAGCAATGAGACTTATAATCGCTCACTTCACTACTACTTTATGACAAAATTATGTTAGGTTCGGACTGTGCACGAAATGTTGAAGTGCGGAGTTGGCGTCCATCATAGTGGCATTCTTCCCATTTTGAAGGAAGTTGTTGAGATGCTCTTCCAGAGGGGTCTTGTAAAGGTAACGTAAATTGTCCTTGCCAGTCAGGCAAACAGTTCTTACTGTTACTGTCTATCTCCTTGAGTTATTTATAATTATGTGCTCATTGGAGTAAATGCTATCTTTTGATTTCAGTTACTTTTTGCAACCGAAACTTTTGCAATGGGTGTAAATATGCCAGCCCGTACTGTAGTATTTGATTCAATTCGTAAACACGACGGGATATCTTTTCGAAATTTAAATCCTGCAGAGTACATTCAAATGGCCGGTAGAGCTGGAAGGCGTGGTTTGGATACAACTGGCACCGTAATTATATTTTGCAAGTCTCACGTTCCCGACACTTACAGATCTAAAACAAATGATGCTGGGTAAAGCTGCAAAACTCGAGTCGCAGTTTCGACTAACGTACAGCATGATACTAAATTTGCTGCGAGTTGAAAGCTTATCTGTGGAAGATGTGATGAAAAGGAGCTTCCTAGAGGCTGGACTGAGAAGCTCAAACATAGATGAAACAAGAACTAGGCTGAATGCTGTACGATCAAAAATTGGCGAGTTGGAGTGGACGTCGGAAGAGAGAGATGTGAGACTGACTCGCTTTTACAAGCATGCAAGATATTGCCTTCTACAGGAAGACTATTTGAAGGTTTGAAGTTAAATATAAGTGGTATTTCAAAATTCCATCTGAGTTTTAAAATTTTACGTAGTTTATTTTTTTATTATTCAGCCTTTTCTAAAAAGCCACACTAGAAATGGAATTTTAATTCCTGGAAGAGTTGTCATCTTTCAAAAACTTCCAAAATACACCACAAGATTTGGAATTATTATTGACGTGCAGCCTCCAAGGTCTCATTCACCGGACAAATTTGTTGTGTTGGCTTTAACGGCGCCTCTTGACCATTTTGATTTAAAGAGTAGAGGATTTCAAGTGTCTGATTGCGAGTACGCTGATCTGATAAATCCAAACGGCCCAGCAGAAAGTTTGGACAGGGAGTTTCTTAGATTTTTGTATCTGGCGCATAATTCACTTGTGGAATTCAATCCTACGATGTCTAACTCTTCGGAAGGACATGTTATACTTGAAATTGAATACGGCGAGGTTTTAGACATTGCGGATGATTTCGTAACTCGCATTGACTTCAACGTTATTCTTAATGATGTTAAACGAAGAGCAATGGAGAGATTTAGGTACATATATTAGAAAGATAATGGTTGATTATGTAGAAAACGGTGTTGGAATGTAAGGAATGTAAATGTAATGCTCTACAGATTTTACAGACGTTTAAGTATTTTCAACTTTGAAGAACGGAAATATGAAAGTGGGTTAACAGTAATCATTTGCTTAACTAGGAACGAAAAACCATCCGCACAATTCAAGAAAATTATTGATACGCTTGTGCGGCTGCATCAAAATCCGATGGATGTTTGCCTGCTTGCTCCAAACCAACGGCTCCTTGCAACAAAGGACATTAACGTGGCATCTGAAGTTCTAAAGTTTTTGGAAACTAGGACCAATTTAAAGGCTCGAGATAACGTTTGGGGCCAATGGGGAGATACTGTGGATTTTCTGACAAAAGTAATTTTGCTGCTACTGTCAGCTTAACTCCTTGTATTTTTCTTAGGCAACTTTAATGATAAATTGATAAAATTTAAATTGTTTTGGGTTTATAGTTTCGAGATGTGTTTTGTTATAAGACACTTTGCGACACGGAAGAACATTTGGATTACATGTTGTCCCCTCGATCCCTGCGTTTACACGAAGAATATGAAAGTCGAATCCAAGTGCTGAAAGAATTGATGTACATTGATGAAGAGAACTTAGGTAAACGAAGACGTTAAAGAACTCACTGCGGATTAAACAGATTAATTTTCTCAACTAACTGTTAGAAATAAACTATCTTTTACTAATTAGATACTGATTTCTTTATTTACTTTCACAGTACAATTGAAGGGTAGAGTTGCCTGTGAAATGGGGAATCAAAATGAGCTGATGGTTACGGAAATGGTGCTAAACAATGTGTTGGCAGATGCTCCTCCTGAAGAAGTTGCAGCATTGCTTTCATGCATGGTATTTGAAGTTAAAACCGCTGAAGAACCTCCGTTGCAACATGCTGGAGGGTTGCAAGATGTGAGTCAAGAATTAAGAAGCAAGCTCACATTTGTACATTTGTGGTGTGGTGACTGCTTAAATTCAGTTTTATTCATATTTGGAAATCTAATATAATTTACCAATTTGTATATTTTTTCAGAGAATTTTAGCAGTTAAAGACATTGCTCGGAGCATAGGAGAAATACAGCGCAAGTGTGGCATGAAGGAACCGGTGGAACAGTTTGTGGAACAATTTAAGTTTGGTTTGGCTGAAGTAGTTTATGAGTGGGCCTGTGGGAAGGTACCCATCCAATCCATATAATAGTTTAATTCCAATTTAAATTACAATACTTATAATTATAATAAAATTAAAATTATAATAATTTTTTTTTAACATTTACAATCCCTCTCGTACGCTAGGAGTTTTATGAAATCATGAAACTGACTGACGTGCAGGAAGGCCTTATAGTGAGAACCATTCAGCGTTTGGACGAAATGATCCGCGACGTCAAGGACGCTGCAAGAATCATTGGTGATCCTGCACTAAAAAGGAAAATGGAGGAAGCGTCTGAGTGCATAAAACGTGATATTGTTTTCGCCGCTAGTTTGTACACGCAATAAGTCAATGCCAGCAGTGCTTTTGAACTTCATATCATATAAATAAAAATGAAGTGACAGATGATCCGCGACGTCAAGGACGCTGCAAGAATCATTGGTGATCCTGCACTAAAAAGGAAAATGGAGGAAGCGTCCGAGTGCATAAAACGTGATATTGTTTTCGCCGCTAGTTTGTACACGCAATAAGTCAATGCCAGCAGTGCTTTTGAACTTCATATCATATAAATAAAAATGAAGTGACAGTTTTCAAAAGTCTAATAAAATAATCATTAGCAGAAGAATTATTGTTATTCCACAATTACATACCTATGTAACAAGTATAAAACTGTACTTGAATAAAGAAGGTTTGTTATCTTTTTCTCAAAATTTTACATTCTTTCTTCGGCATTTGGTGGTCGATAATTGGCCCACTCCACTCTCAAGTTCCTATTCCCAGTCTATTCTTAGCCCTCACCATACCATACCATATCATGGACTTCCTAAGTTCTTAATGGAAAGTTCCCATGTGCGTGCATCTTGCATCCTTCTAACACTTCTTCTATCCCTGATCCCTTTTATGCCCTTATCCTCATGACTATGGCTCGGTGACCTCATGTTATGTTTCACGTTTCGCTTTCGTTATTCATTCAAATCCACGGCTTTCATCGTCAGTCTCATTGCTTTCAGTGTCATGTACCTTAAAATACACCTTTAGACATGACTGGGGCTAGGGTGGGTGGAACGGAACGGAACGAAAATTCATTTTTACTGAAGAAGGATACCTACATTACAAATACCTACATACATTGAATGAAGTCCTTCCTATGATAGAATAGTACTGTACTGCCGCATCGTTTAGCATGCGTTTTTTGCGTACCATTTTTGGTGGTTTTCTTTTGTTCCTGTTTTTGATCTCTTTCTTTCTCTATTCTCCTCTCAGTCTTCTCTATGTACAAATTACCAAATTAACTTACTACTGTAGAAAGAAGCTCAGAGGAGAAGCTGGAGCTGGACGGAGTGCAGTGCAGCTTGCAGTGTTTTTAGAAGGCTTTTTACCACCTGCACCTGCGGAGTCGAGTCCTATGGTGTAGTGAATGAAGTGAAGTCGCAATAAAACTTGGAGGAGTTGTTTTGGAACATTTGGAGAAGGTTGGAGCTGTTTTGGAATTTGGAATACGGAGAGTGACAACGACAACTTGACAAGTGTTAGTATGTTTAGTACAAATGACTGCTGATAGTAATGTAAATACGAAACAATAAGTTCAGTTGAAGTGTTGAAGACGAAGAATATGACAATTGACGAGAGGAACAGAAATAAATTGGAGTTTTTAGGTGAACGCATAAAAGACGCTTTTCCAGAAAGGCGTAAACATTTTTGGTAAGTTTGTCCTGTTTGCGATTTGTTATACATTACATAGTGTGTAACTGTGTAATGTAGAAGATATGTTCGGACTAATCGTAATAAGTAAAGTAGTGCATTTTTAAGTAAGGTGGTGGTGGTACTAAATAGAAATTGGCATGGCACTAGACAATTTGCTGAGGAAAAAGTTGTTATATAAAAGACAAAATTAACTTTGGGTATTACATACTAGACCAGTACTACTGGATTAGAAAAGAGTACGTTACTTGAATATTAAACAAAGCAGAGCCATGTGTAATATCTACTCTATGCTTTAACGCTAGATTTTATTTTTACAACAAAAAGAGCTATTCAAAATAAGCTTATAATAATATGTGTAGTGTGTAATTAGAACGAATTAAATTTGACATTTGATAATCAAAATAAAGTACAGTGACCAGTGACAGTAGAACTATTTTTAAACGTATTTACTCAAAACCACTAAAGGCCGTTTGAAAAGTAAGAAATTAAATATCTATTTTTAGTGACTAGATTCAAGAAGCCGTTTACAATCAACATTAATATCATGTAGGAAATAGAAGACGAAATGCAGAAGCACTTACCTTGTATATGTCTGTTCCATAGTAGATTTTTAAAAATTAGTTAAATCTTCTGCAGTGCAGTCGTGCTGTAATAAAAATGAAAGAATGTCAATATTGAACATATAAATTTTGTGCCAAGGAACGAATTTAAATCACACTCACAGATGTGGCTGCAATATGAAACAAATATTAATCACTAATACCTTAAAAAAAGCTTTTGTATGTAACCTATATGCACTATGCATGCACATTAATTGGCAACATTCAGTCAAGCTCATAATTACTCAACTGTCTACTAACTAAACCTTGAATTTGTATTGTATTCTAGCGTATAAGGAGTATTAGAAAAGTCAAATCCAGTGAAGTTTTTTAATACCTCTGAAATCGCAATGGATAAGCCAGCTTCATCTTCGTCATCATCCTCTTCAATGGAATTAGTTCGAGAAGAAGAGTTGCTGCAATCACCATCAAAAGCGCGGTATGCTGATCGCTTCGTTCCTAGTAGAAATGGAAGAACTTGGCATTTAGATTTTCCTGAGAGTCCCAATATCAATAGTGATCAGGTATTGTGTAATTCATATTTAAACATTTAATTACCTATATAGACTCTGATAACACTTTTGAAGAATCAGAATAATAACGAAGAATTTTTACTAATTTTCAGACAAGTGATGTTTCTGTTTCTACTCCAAAGAGTGAACCATCATCAGAAGGGAAAACAAATCCTTATTCTTGTCTTCTAAAGAACGAAATTTTGGGTTATGATTATGATTGTGCGTCAGTGTCATCTACACCAACAGGAAAGAAAGTCAGCAGAAATCTGTTTCACGTGAGGATAAAATAAATATTTGCCACATAAGTTCTAAATTTAAAATTAATAATTTTATTTTATTTGTCATATATATGATAATATGATTTATTTATCATTTGGTATTGCTAATTAGCAAATGTCTATGTGATTTGATAACTTTTGATATTTACAGTACGATTGTATGGATCGACCACTGAAGAGTTGTAATCGCAACTTGTTTTCACCTTATGCTTCCCCAATAAGTGACAGCTCTCAGAAACTCTTGCGAACTCCTTTACGAAAGCGGCGAAGGATTGCCAAAGTTCCATATAAGGTGGGAGATACCGGTTTCAATATGATTAGACGTAGTACTGGAAGATTTTCTGTTTTTATTATTTTATTTGATCAATCTTGTAAAAGTGTAAAATTAGTGAAGTTTAATTTTTTACTACAGATACTTGATGCACCCAGCCTAGCGGATGACTATTATTTGAATTTATTGGATTGGTCTCAGCAAGACATTATTTGTATTGCTTTGGGAGGCACTGTATATACATGGTCAGCTTCTACTTCCAATGTCGAGGTATTGTATGATCTAAATGAGACAAGTGATTACCCAACTAGTGTTCGGTGGAATGATAAGGTACGATTAATACCGTATGTTGTTTTTACAAATATAACAGAAGTCGATTTTCACAATTTTGGCTATAAAAGTGACATGTAATTATGTATATAAAGGGAAATCTAGTGGCACTTGGGACTGCCAGCGGTACTGTGAGGGTCTGGGATCTTGAAGCAAGTAAAGTAGTGTTTGAAAGCCAGCCTCATTCTCAAAGAATTGGTTCTATCGAATGGAATGGATCTGTGCTGTTTACTGGATCACGAGATGCTAAAATTAAAATGATAGATTTCCGTGGTACTAGTCCGGCAGAAATTCTAGTTGGATCCCACCGTCAGGAGGTATGTATTTTGTATTCCATAGAATGCATACTATATTTCTTACTACTAGCAAGTTGTTGAAAATATTTCATTTAAATCGTGAATTTAGAATTTTACTAGTTCTTTATCTGATTCTTTTTTATTTTGTCAAGGTCTGTGGTCTTCGTTGGTCTTCTATTAATTCTTGCTTGGCGTCTGGAGGTAATGATAACAACGTTTTTCTATGGGATCTGCATTCTACGCAGCCTGCTTTGACAATGAAACATTCAGCTGCAGTCAAAGGTAAGGTTTCTCAAAACATTTTACTGAATGGTTCGAGTCGACTGAAAAGTTTTAAAACAGCTTTTTAATCTGTAATGTGTCTTCCTAGCCTTGAGCTGGTCTCCTCACGATACACGTGTTTTAACCACTGGAGGAGGAACTAGTGACCGTTGTATCAAATTTTGGAATATAATGACTGGAACATGCATTGAATCAATTAATACCGAGTCTCAAGTTTGCAATCTGGCCTGGTCCCCACACTCCAAAGAACTAGTAAGTAGTAGTAATTTATGTGTACTATTACCAGGTGCTGTTTAAAATAGTATCTTGTGTTTAGCTCTTCTATGAACTTGGCTGTATTGCTATTTCCATTTAGGTAAGCACCCATGGATATGCTAATAATAATGTTGCAGTTTGGAAGTATCCGTCTATGACGCTTGTGGAGTCCTTGAAAGGCCATACCAGCAGAGTTTTGTACATGGCCATGAGTCCCGATGGAAGATCGGTTTGTACTGGCGCAGCAGACGAGACCTTAAGATTCTGGCGGGTTTTTGAGCCATTTCATTGCAAAGCGAAGAAGTCACCATTGGATTTGTTTAAAGGGATTAGATAAGTAGTGCATCCTGATACATAAGTCGTTTGTGAAAGAAAGTAAATAATCACGAACTTCATAGGCCATTTTTCCTTTTTTTTGTTATATTATACCTATCCTAACCTAATACAAGTTTGACTATCAGACAAGAATAAAAACGATACGACTTATACAATACACTATGTTCGTCTATTATCGACATCAATCGGATGGAACAATTGCAAAAACGGTTGTACTAGAACGTAATTTATATTAGTTACAGACATATATTATTTTGATATGTATTTGTTATTACTATTGTTTAGTATTTTTTTAGTTCAAAATAATTTAAAGTTCAAGCCAGTGTTCAGGATCAAACGGATCAAAGATATTATTTTTTAAAATTTTATACAGCTGCTAGTAAGCTTAAATTTTTTATGACATATGTATGCTTTTTCATTTTGTTAAGTAAAACAGTGCAATCTGTTCTTTTTCGGCAGTCGGCAACTTGTCAAAGCAACTTCGTCAGTTTGTGATACATTATTTGTAGCTGTATAATTTATCTGCAGTATAGTATAGTGTCTGGTCTGTAGTTATTGTTATTACTTACTAAAGTCATAGTTAATTAAGTTGTCAGGTCCGATAAGGTTTCATGCGCGTATGTGTTATCGATCATTTGTGTATTTAGATTAAATATGTGAAAGTTAAAATTTTATAGTCCCTTCTTGTTTGTTCCTATTTCATATGTATATTATTATATTAATTACTAATTTATATTGCAAGTTGCAATTCTCTATTCTGTGTTTCAATTTTGTGTTCCTCAGTGTAATTCAATGTAAGGCTATAATAGTCACTGCCTTTTGTACATATTTCTCACATATCAGATTACTATTACTCTATTCTGTGTTTCAATTTTGTGTTCCTCAGTGTAATTCAATGTAAGGCTATAATAGTCACTGCCTTTTGTACATATTTCTCACAGATATCAGATTACTATTGAAAAAATTACATGAATGGCTACTAGTATTATAATTTAGTGTTAACATAAATGGATATGCGAATATATGATGTACTTTTTAAAATTTATTTATGTATTTTACTATCACATATCTGAATCTGGACGTTTTTCCAATATATATTTAGGCGAAATTGGCACAGGTTGCTTTGCACCCTGTTGTTAGTATGAAATGAATAGTGAAAAAGTCTGAACGAAAGTAAAATAAATGAATAATGTGGCCAAATTTACGTATGATGGACTAATTACCTCTTTTTGATTTTTGATGATGGTCATGCCTGCCGTAAGAATTACAAGGGGGTTTATCCTTTATTCGCAGAAAAAGGCAGAGTTGAATTTAGTATGCACTAGCAACATGCTGTTGTCACTATTTTTGTAAGTGAATGACTTGGGACTGGTTCTTCGTTCTTGCTGTTTGGGGAAGAGCTGTTTTGTTAGCACGAAATTGTTATGCATGCGCAAAAAGTTGACCGTAGCTGGTCATAGAGAAGGATAAAAAGGCTGATCAGATCAAGCATCAATTGACCATTATTATTTCATAGCATCTCATTCGGCACAAATTCAATATATTTGTTAGTATAATATTTGTGCTATTAAACTGACCAATTGATTAAGTTTATTCGTGTTGATTGCTGCGCTGGCTATACACGCACATTTCTACATTTTAAGATTTAGCCATTAATTTTTGAAAGGGTCACGTTATGGGGTCTAACAGTAACAGTAATATAGTCAAGGGCTCACCTCCCGTTTTAAAGTGTCGTGGCACTTACTACGAAGTCGGATTTCAAGTGGTAATTAGAATATTCTGGCTTTTTGCAGATTTTTATATCTCGTTGCAGAATGTACAATCCAGCAATTCCATCAAATATGTCTTACATTAAATTCACATAAAAATTTCAAAAAGGGCAAAACATTCAGAGATCTGATAAGGAATTTTCTGGCCGATTGGAAGTACTTCAAGCAGCTTATGGAACTCGCGGAAACTCCAACTGGAAAAAGTATCAGGGCAGAATGCCTAGAGAGATGCAAAGCAAGGTTCCCGGGGTATGTTGAGGAACTCAGGGGTATGGCTGATGGAACTGGGGTTCCTTTCGAACAGGTATAAATTTGGAAGA
>JAHZND010000226.1:0-13074 GCA_027744115.1 Acrocyrtus sp. NNG-2020
TATCGGTAGCCAGTTTCCGGAAGGAGACCGCAAGAGAATCCTCCCCTTCTGCGTTTAACCAAATGATGTTCTCAAATTGAGCGCTATTTTTATGAATGAACTGTCTCGCCAACTGTGTCTTTCCAATTCCTCCTAGACCACTAATGCAAACAACTTTTTGAGGAAAGTCGTTTCCATTTTGGTGCGCTGTTTCCCCCTTAAATGCTTGTTGAAGTCTGTCAAGCTCCCTACACCTGCCAGTGAAAAGACGAGAGGGAGCCGGCACTCGAAATTTTATATTCTGTTTGTACGCTTTGGCGCGCTGGGATGCCTCCTGTAACCTGTATTCCTTCAGAGAAGTTTCAAGTCGACGCTTTGCCCTTTCAGGGGCGCCAAGTAAACTGGCTGGTTTAGTTTGGTTGGTGGCGACGAGGGCGTCCACGAGAAATTTGTAGCCATGTAACTTGGTTTTTAGGAGTCTATATAAGAGGCTGGCTTTTTCTCTTTGCGTTCGTTTGCTTTCCTGTAGGAGGGAAGAAAATTGCGTTAAATTAAAATTAAGCTTCTACTACCGAAGACTACATCATGACTCTCCTTCGCAAATTTATTTTGGTGGCACTTGCAATTTCGTCCACTTCGTCTTGGTTCAGCGCTTCCATTTCCATCAGGTGCACAAAAAGCTCTTCGTTGCAGATTGTGTCTCTTGTGAGTGCAACTAGGTTGCGGGTTATGTGACTTTTTTCCCAATCCTCCATCGCAACTAATTTTCAGTTGACAAACGGAAGATACTGAACACTGAATTAAGTCAAATTATGAAAACTTGGACCTGTCCACAGTTTCTGGCGCTCGCTTCAGCGATTAGTGCGGAACTGTTCGGAAAATATATTACGAGTTTTATTTGGTGTGTGTACTTACTCATGTGCTATAACAACAAAGACTAGTTTAAAGGCAGCACTTCCTCATGAAATTTGTTATTCTCCTTGTCTCCTTCTTGGAAAAAAGCTGACAAAAAGTGTTTTCCATTCGACCACAATGCAGACATTCGGAAAGGATATTTAAATTGCAAAATCTTGAATGCTCAGCATTTACACTTGCTATCAACAAACAAAGAAAGTGACTTTTGCCATATTAAAATGCACTGTTTGTGGTTGGCTACCATAAAATATAAAGAAACATCACTTCCATATCATATCATTTCATGTCAGTATTTATGCTGAAATTTGATTTTGTAGGAATTGATTTTGTGATATCATCATATTGGTTAAAATTATTGCAAAACAGGACAAATTTGGTTTGTATGTGGTATGACAAGTGAATAAGCTTTTTTTGTTATTAGAGTACTGGATTGCGTCACTGTAAAAAGTTTCATGAGTCAAATCGGTTAATAGCATTTAGCAGTGCAGCTAAAATTTAATAATATTATGAGAAGAACTAGTTGGTTCTTTAATTTAAAATGACATCAACCTTTCCCCATGCAGCCTGAAAGCATTTAGCTGATTTTTAAACTAAACTTTACCGTAAACAATGTACATTGTAGCTGGTTCTATATTTTGATAATCCAACTAACTTGTACAAGAGCAAGGAGTTGCGACTGTTCAATGAAGCCGTTCATGGAAACACGTGTCTTTACCCGAAATCATTTTCCCCAGGAATGATAGCGTGGATGCGTAAGGAGCATCCAAACTGGGGTTACTTAAGCAATAAAAAATTAAGGAAAGTGGTCAGGGAATTTTATAAACGGTACAAGCTACTGGAATATGAAGAGATAAAAGATAAGCTCCAAAAATGCAATAAGACAGCGGCGATTCTACCCTCGGTAGACGCTCAGCAGTTAGAAAAGGAACTGAACATTGAGGCTGTGAGTGTAGGAAAAGAAAAAAATATTTTGAAGGGTCTTACTCCGTGGAAATACGCGGGTTATTATCGTCTCTAGTCATTTCCAGATATGGATGGCTTAAGGAGTCAGGTATTGGCGGCAGATGGCAGGGAATACTGGAGACAATGATTGCATCGTTAAAATGGATTAATTATGATAGTTTGCATTTTCTCCACCAATAAATTGCACACTATTACGTATTTCCAACTCTCCAAGTAAATGCCTTTTATTTTATTGAAGTTCAACTAAAATCATTATTACCAATACGCTGATAAAGTTGAAAGAATTGCTTATGCTTTTACTAGGAATTTCCACCCTATCATTTTCTTGTCACTCATCTTGGTAGACCTAAGACCAAATTCATGCAAATTTAATTTTTAAAGTCAGGTATTGGCGGCAGATGGCAGGGAATACTGGAGACAATGATTGCATCGTTAAAATGGATTAATTATGATAGTTTGCATTTTCTCCACCAAATAATTGCACACTATTACGTATTTCCAACTCCCCAAGTAAATGCCTTTGATTTTATTGAAGGTTTTCCGCCGTCCAGCTAAAATCATTATTACCAATACACTGGTGAAGTTGAACGAATTGCTTATGCTTTTACTAGGAATTTCCACCCTATCATTTTCTTGTCACTCATCTTGGTAGACCTAAGACCAAATTCATGCAAATTTAATTTTTAATTTATTTTCCAATGGTTATTATGAAAGTAGTAGTTCTTTTCTCTCTGAATTTAACTTTTATTTTTTTGTGTTTTTAAAGAATACCCTGTTTTTATTTTCAATTTTTGCGACGGAGCCGGTGTACTTGTCACAGCTACAATCAAATTTTTTGATGCAGCAAGGATTTAGATAATAGCAGTCCGATACATATATCCACGAGTTTGACATTTAAAAAGGGTGGACTACCATCAAAACAACCTGTTCTCCTTTGCAATACGGTTATGTTATTTATTGTAGAGAGTTTATGAAAGTACCTTTACCACTTTTATATTGAATTTATAAATTAAGGTACATCGCTAAAAAATTTAATGCCTAGCGTTTTGACATTTAAAATGCTTTTGCTACTTTTTGTTCTTCCGTGTATCGCCGGAAAGTTATAAATTTAATTTTAAGTGCAAAGTCCATATGTTTGAAACGAATTTTAATGTTTTCTATTTTTAAATCAGTTTATTCTACTACTAAAGTTGAGAATGTTCAGTAGAAAATTACTCCGGCAAAGCATTCAGTACCAAGGCTAACTTTTAAGTAGGATTTTGAAAGAAAAGGTGAAATTTGTTATTGTTTTCATAACTGGTAATTCCACAGTACCGCAAAATCGGACAGGAAACTGTAAATATGCAAGTGAAAAAGTTGTGGTCAAAGTGTTTAGCTTTAGCTGTTTTAAAAACTAGAAATTGGATCAGAGCCAAAAGGTTCACCGATTTCTCGGATAAAAACAGGCTCAAATTGTGTATGGTAGAAGCGCTCGAGCTGTATAAAATTATTTTCTCAGTTCCCAGTAAAATCAGCCCAGCCGTATTAGAATGGGATCAAGAAATTTGTTCGTTCACGACGTCCGGTAAGAAAAATCGGAAATACTGGATGTGGTATTTTAACGTATTCTTTGTCGCAGGAGTGGTCGGATTTGGCTCCTGCTTTGATGTAGTCCTTCACTACGACGACGTTTCAAAGCCACTACTGGTAATGGCTTGCATGCTTGGACTCATGTCCGTTTTAGTGTGGGGCTCTGGGATCATTTTGATTGAAACTGTGGACGAAATTGTGGAGCTGTGCTTGGGGCTCAGGGACATAATAGATGAAATAGGTTAAATAAAAATTATATTTTTTTGCTCTATTCTTCTTCTTTTTAAAAATCTTCAACTTTTTTAAATTTTAATTTTTTTTAAAGAGACAAAAATTGACAGAGAGCAGCCGAATGCCAGAACTATTCGAAAAAGGAGGCTTGCAATTGCAGCTCTAAAAACTTTTGTGGTTTTTATGGCTATTGTCTCCATCCTTTGGGGTCCCTTCTTTCTCCTCACCGAGTTGGACCCCTTCACCTACACATTTCCAAAGTGGTTGCCAACTGCCCCACCAAAAGTGAGGAATGTGCTGAGAGTTCTGCTTTCAGTCATTTGCGGCTTCGAAGCCACCAGATATTCTGTCCTTGTCATCTTCATCCTGGCCTTCTTCGCAGAGCTAGTTGCTCGCTGCATTTCTGCTCTTCTACAACTTTCACTGTCACGGACCGGAAGGACTTTGAATTTACTCCATTTTCTCAGGTACTACTCTGCATTCACTATTCTTAACGAGTTGGCTAAGCAATCTGTCTGTAAAATTACGGGAGTTTTCATGAGTGTTGGAATCGTCATCTTTGTGATGAGCAACATCGTCACAATCAGCTTCTACAATACTCTCCCACTGGTCATTTACTGCATCGGACCGATTACTTCCGTAATTTGTCTCTTTTGTGCACTTCTTCTCTTGCCACTCGCCGTTAAAATGCATGTTCAGAGCGAGGGCTTACTCAGAAAGTGTCGCGCGAAGGTCGCTGTTACAAGGAGACAACCGCTTTCCACTTCGGAGAGAAAGGCACAAAGGAAAATGCTAAAACTTCAGAGACCTTTCACATGCTGGTGCGCCTCATTCTATCCTTTGAAAAAAGGTGCAGATCTGACATTTCTGCACTGGGTGAACAGGAGGACGGTGAATGGACTCATGCTGAAAATGTTCCGTTTGTAAACCTCTAAAACAATTGTATAGTCATAATCACTCGAAAATTTTAATTTAGTTGGCTAGTTGTTTTTAATCTTGAATAAAATATGTAATAAATAATTAAATATTTTAGATAAAAAATATGAAATAGATAATTTACAATGCAGTAATTTACTAATAAACAATTTAATTTATGCTGATACTTAACTAATTTAGTTAAATAAATTTGATCAATACTTTACAATTTATTTGCCTATTTATGATTTTGAATTATTTTGAGTCGACCATGACCCTTTCGAGCAAATCTCTTTACAGTGCTCTTTACTTTCTTTCATTTTGCAAAAATAATTTCCATAAAAAATGCCACAACTGTCACCGACATGGCAACCAGCCAAAAATTCAGTAGAATTGTAAACACTTCATTAGAAATGGCGTCGAAGTTGCTCTTCCTTTCCTCCAGCCACCAGCCTGAGCAGCGAAGTAAATGAAATGGAGTCCAAGTTCACTGAACTCGTTCACCACAAACGGAGATAATCCGACTTTTAGGAACACACCAGCACGCTTTGGGTCATTGGCAGCCACCAATGTAAAATTATATTTGAGGGCGATCAGAAGAATGGTGCAGCTCATTGTGGAAATTGTCGCTTGACGACCTTTCTTGTAAAGAGGGCAAACTTCAATAAAATTTCTGTTGTTCTCGTACAGAAAAGTTTTCGGTCGTGAATGTCGAAGAAAGCTGTAGGTCCGATTTTTGCCCCGTTGAAATTTCGATGTAAATCGTATCGTGCCAATTTTAATCAATTTTGTCATTTCCTTAGTGGCACCTCCAAGCGGATTCATATCTGTCGGTGATATTCTACGGTGAGCAGGAGAATTTAAGGATATGAAAAATAACTTTTTGTAGTCTACAACTTCCATGACTGGAGCGCCAAAGTACTGATTCAGAAGTATAATTTCCCGACTTTGAATTGGACTACTTTTCTTCTTCGTTAGAACCCAAATAAACTGGGGCACAAGGATTTCCAAATACAGTCGGAACCAGACGATAGTATCTTTGTCGTTTGGAAGGCGATGGACACTGCATTCCAAGAACTTTTTTCTGTACTCCGAAGCCTTCCAAATTAGTCTTTCTTCTTCCGGCGGAAATTTATTTCGAATTTTAAATGAGATTGGAATATTTCCGTTTTCACTAATTGTTATTAGCTCGTAGAGGAATTCCTCCGGAACGTTTTTTATCACTTACCTTTATTTTTTCGTATTCGTTTTCTTTCTATTCTTTTTCGGTTTTGTGACACCCTTTGAATTAGTTTGCTTTGTCTTGACGCCCTTAAATTGGTTGGATGGAGTTCCTTTTTTGTAGCGAAAATACGTAAGGGCACATCTTCTAAACGGGGAATATATTGCCATAAATTTTTTGCGAGAGTGTTTTGATGACGAAAGGACATCCCCAAAAAATAATAAATACAATATAGATAGTAGTGACAATTGATGCAGCTTTGTAGTTTGCCATGGATTCCTTCGTAGCAAAATTCTGCGAATTCGCAATATTCAGATATTACATTAAATTTCTACTTGGCAGGTAGTAAATTGTGAATACTGTAAAATAGCGTGACCCAGATTACATAAGTTGGAATGGAACATTCATGTCACGGAAATTAGTAGGAAATGAGGCTAGCTAGTAATTAAATACTCCTTCGTAGCACCCGAGGTATTTATTAAAGGTGCAAAGTCCGTGGAGAAAGATCTTCAAAAAAATTTATGTTTCGGAATAATATTGTTCGGTCATTTTATTTAAATATTTACTTAAGCCTTCCAAGAAAAAAAATGAGTCGACGACTACCTTTTCGAGCAATTAACCTTACTGCGCTCTTTAGCTTCTTCCATTTTGCAATAGTAAATTCAATAAAAAATGCCACAACTGTCACCGACATCGCAACCAGCCAAAAGTAGAGTAGAAATGTGAACACTTCATTGGAAATTGCGTCGAAGTCTCGCTTCCTTTCCTCCAGCCACGAACCAGAGCAGTCTCCCACGCAGTACACAAATCTGTTTTTTCCCTGCCGCAGCATCTCCCTCCGATTAAAATTGGTACTGTTCTGCTTAACTTCCTCCAAAAGTAAAGCCGCGTATGCCTTCTTCGATTGACTAATCCACTTTTCCCACCTCCCCGCCAATCCGGACTCATGAACTTGAGAAAATCCCCGAGAAAACAAAGGAAAGCGATTATCCCGAGTGGCGTACAAACACAGTTCTTCCCCCAAGAGCGGAACTGCTAAGCTATCTGAAACCCACCTGTTCGGATACAGTGCCATTGTGCTCACATACGCTGCGTATTGTTCCTCGTCGAAAATAATTGAAATTTCCTCTGGAAGCTGAGTGAGCGGCCCTCCATTCAACTGAGCTTGCCACTTGTAAAGTTGAGGCCAGTTCTCTTTGTTATTTTTTGTTGCTGAGAACCAGACCGCTTTTTTCTTCAGCTTTTCCAGAATTTTTCTGATTTTCGGCTCAGCAATTTCTGGAATTAAATTGTCGTCAAAACAAGAGTAAACTTCAAGGCTTTGAAGTGTAGCATATTTAGAACAGACACCTACGGTGCCAACAAGCGTACTGCTGTCCAGGAGAGATTGGAGTGATGACGGGGCCATTGGTTTTGGAGTGGAGAGTAACGTGGAAAAAACATTTTCTCTATAGCTATACGCGAGCACGAATGCAAGAGATGACCATACGAAAAATAAAGTAAACTGGTTTCCCATTGATGACGGAATTCCTTGCTCCAGCAAAAGATGTTGGATCTCCACCCACTGCCTGAACACCCGACAATAGAGAAGCTGTACTGAAACGGGAACGTTATTTTGAATGAATATCGCATTCAGAGCAAGAATGGCTGAAATGGCAACGCTGGCCAGTAAGAGTGCTCCCCAAACGCCCCATCCAAATGGGCTTACAGTTCCTTCCAAATGTGCCCTCGTTTTTAGGTTGCTGATGTCCCGTCGTATCGTTGCAATTTTGTATTGCATTTTTGCACCGAAGTATATGAAATGGAGACCAAGTTCACTGAAATCGTTCACTACTTTCGGAGATAATCCGTTTTGTGTGAGCGCTCCAACACGCTCTGGATCATTGATAGCTGCAAATGTGAAATTATATTTGAGACTGATCAAAATAGCGATGCAGTGCTTTGTGGAAATTCTCGCTTGACGCCCTTTCGTGTACAAAGGACAAACTTCAATGCTATTTCTAATGTTCAGGTACAGAAAGCTATTGGGATGGTAGGTGTCAAAAATTGATGCTACCCCAATCTTTGCCTTGTTGAAATTTTGGTGCAAATCTTGCCAATATTTCGTCAATTGGGACAGGGTCATTTCCTTGGGGGAGCTTCCGCTTTTAATAGCTGTCGGCGATATTCTACGGTGAGCAGGAGGAATTAAGGATATGAAAAATATCTTTTTGTAGTCTACAACTTCCATGACGGGAGCTCCAAAGAAATGATTTAGAAATCCGATCTCTCGACTTTGAATTAGAGTCATTGATTTCTTCGTTAGAATCCAAATAAACCGGGGCACAATGATTTCCAAATGTAGTCGAAACATGACTATTGTATATATATTGTTCGGGAGGACATGGACTCTGCACTCCACCAACTTCCTTCTGTACTCGGAAGCTTTCCAAATCAGCCCTGGATATTTACCTGGTAACTTCATGATTTTAAATGAAATTGGAATATTTCCTTTTTTACTAATTGCAATTAGATCGTAGAGGATTTCCTCTGGAATGTTTCTTGCTATTTCCTTTTCTTTTTTCTTTTTCCTTTTCTTCTTTTTTTCCTTTTTCTTTTTCGTGACACCTTTTTTACTAGTCTGACTTTTTGCTTTGACATCTGTCAATTGGTTAGGCGGAATTTCATCAGTGTAGTGAAAGTACGTAAGGGCACAGCTTCTAAACGGGGAATATATTGCCATAAATTTTGTACGAGAGAGTTTTGATGACGAAAGGACTTCTCCTAAAATAATTGATAGAAGAAGGGCAGTGACAATGAAAATTGTTGAAAATTTGTAGTCCGCCATTAATTCCACTAGAGCTGTTGTAAGGAAAAGGTAAATTTCTGCGAATTCGCAAAAATTCCAGGTATTGTATTTTGGCGTTGGTGTGTAGTATGTAGAGCAGAATCGATAATAGCGAACTGTTTTTTTTTCTTCTGGATCATGCCATTTCTCCTAGTGAACGTATAGTAAACTGCTTGAAAATAGGGTGAGCGGGTGAGCCGGATTACATAAGTTGTAATGGAAAATGGAACAATTATGTCATTGAAATTAACAGGAAATGAGCTTGACTAATAAATAAATAGTGTTTTGTCTCTTGTGAGATATCAAAGGCACGAAGTTCTAGTAAGCCCTTTTAAAACTTCATTTTGGAGATAATATTTCTTTTTTTTCCTTGTTAGACTTTTTCCTTTTTACTGTTAAACTGTTACTGTTAAACTTTTACTGTTAAACCTTTTCCCATGTTAGAAAATTTCATATATTTTTATCCTTATGGCGTTATGCCGCCTTATGTAATTAATTATGTGACCGCCGTAGAGAAAGTATAGAAGGATGCCCATTACCAGTCTGAAATAGCTGGAGATGCCGGGAGAGTACCAAAGCTATAGAGAGCACTGCAGAAGCTGTTTCGAGAGTGAAACCGATCAGTGCGAGTGACAAGCCTCCACCAAGTAAACAGAATATCACAATGAAATCCTTTCCGGTAGACGGACAAATCTCTGGCTCCGCTTCAGTGTCTTCGTTCTCATCCCAATCACCGTACGATTTTATAAGGGAGAGTGCTTTCACCAAGTCACTCCACTTTTGCGCTATTCCAGACTGCTTAAACCATCCCACTCTGGAGACGAGTCTGGATTGGACACCTTCATGGAAAGAAAATTCCAAAGAGCGCTCAAAAAAGACTGCATCCAACATATAGACGCCTCTTCCCTCAAGCTTCTTCTTCAAATAAAGTGCCAGATACGCTGGCACAAGCAATCCCGTTCTATTCTTTTCGCATTTTCTCAAGTAGCTCTTCATTCGTCTTTTCTCCAGAAAGTGAAATCTTTTCACGAGCACGTTCTCATAGGTTAAAGGTCCCCTCCAATTGGCAGATGTAAATATTTTTTATCTTCATCCCTTCTTGCTCACTCCACCACAGATTGGAGGAGGTCATGAGGTGGATTCCACTTGGTAATATTAATTGCAAGTTCCGCTTCTTCCGACTTTTCTTTGCTTCCGTACAGCGTGTTTCGTTTAAATTTCCCTCGAAATCTCTCCAAAAGATCTGACATTAAGTAAACGAAAAACTGCTCGCCCAATTTCTTCCTCCAAGCAAAGATATTTTTCGTGGGTCGATACGTTAGAATGTTTTGATCACTTAAATGATACAGCTTTTCCTTCGCTAAGTCTAAGGAGGCAAAATGATAGCTGATAAATACAAACCCGGTGCTCATCTGAACCTCTCGTCGATCATCCACCATTTCCTTTAGCTCCTTGTATAGGACCGGTTTCTGAGGGAGGATCATGTTGTAAACGTTGTCGCTCTTGTATCCATTACTAAGGATTATTGCCATTAGCATGAAGAGGCCCAACATCAACCGAATTCTGTCCGTTCCTTTAAATGTGTCTGAGGGAAAAGGGTCGCCCTCCTCGATTAGTACTTTGACCAGCGAGTAGGCCCTGTAAGGGATAGAGCGAGTCCCTCTGTCACTTCCGGATCTAGCTGTTACCTTCAGTGCAGCTTTGACTATAAGTTTGTGGGAAGTTGCGAGCACGCAAATCCCCAAAACTATTATAATCCATACGCACCAGTGGTAGGAGGAAAATAGTTCTGCAAAAGGAAGTGGCTCCGTGCCCTTAGCTCTACAGGTGACAACTTTGAGGACATCCAGTGGATTCTGAGTTGCATGGGTGATAGTTGGATGGACGCCAATATATCCTTCTGTCATGACAACGGTTTTGAAATCTGTTCTAACAGCACGAGTTAGCTCTCTGAAATGTTTTGCGCATGTGTAGCCAGTTGTGTTGCCCACGATAAGTGGGAGGTAGTGGAGCAGCATCCCCTGCACGAGAAACTTTAACTTTTTAAGGTCAACCAGCATCTTTCTCAGTGCGCGGTGTGCTTCATCCTGGGCAAGATAATCTCGGCACATTGATATCTCCGGTGTTCCAGTGTGAATATGAAGAAATGGAATATATTTCACGTGCAGTACTGCTCTCGACTGAAATATTTTTGCAATGTCTTGCAGATTTGTATCGCTGCTGAGATGACCAGTGGAAATTATAGGGCCATCCTCCGTGGCAGTAATATGTTGGAATCCATTTATTTTCCACTTGTGCGCTCTCGCTGGAACTGGTACTTTTACAAGAAAAAACTGTAAATGCGCGTCCTTCAGAGCTACGAACTTGGAATCGTCGTGGATTGGGCCGTATGCTCTTGCTATCATCCACCTTCCAGTGCATTTCGTTCAACAAAGAAGCAATTGCTCCTTCGAGGAGTCTTCTGTTGGCGTGCCAGACGTCAGATTGCACAACGATAAGGCAAATCTCTGGGACTGTGACACGAATATCAGTTAAGGCGCCAGATGAGCCTCTATCAAACGGATATTTCCATATATTGTAATAGCGAAATGACCTTAGGGAAGTTAGTCTGGGATGGTTCACCAAAATTCTGACAAATGTTTCGCGTTGATGCTCGTTTAAATTAGGTGGGAAGAGATAGAGTGAAATTTCGCATGTCCATGGTCTGGAGTGGGACGACAGCCAAAATACACTTATTTTGGAGCAGCGCCATTGATACATTTCGTCTTTTGTTTCGTTATCCTTTTCAAACCCGGGGTAGCACCAGGAGTATGGATTTCCGGAGGAGTTTTTTCTATGTAGCGGGACCCATATCAGCTGGCTCTTGTTCAGGGAAATTTTGACATTTGGATCATTTATTATCGCCGGAATAATTTCTCTGGCTATGATAGGGTGACTCAGCCCAGTGAAATCTGCTCCAATATAGTTGGTAGCTGCAACGAGACACTTTCCGTTCGCGAACTGATCCAGCCACTCCAGACTCACAGGATCATTCAGAGGCTTCCACCGAAAGAAAAGCTTTTCCCTGAATTTCTGTAGTGGAAGACTGTCCACAGACGTTTCCATGCTTAGCTGATGCGCACTTAGTTGGAGTGAATCGCAACAGCGCCAGCAAGCAGCACCAACGAAACCAGAAATTTTTGCATGATGAGCTCCACCCTCAAAATTTTTGAAAGCGAGGAAAACCAATTCAAATCCGTTTATTAGGCTTCATACGTGCAATGTAAAATTTGAAATTTTGATATGTCTGTAGTAAATATGTTCTGAGGAGCAACGAACCTGTACACTCTATATTCCCGATTTCAAACAAATCTAAAAAAATCCGACAAGCCGGCTCTGGTAAGAAAAATATAACAATTATTTTAATGAAACCGTTAAAAGCTACGAAAGGGCGTTGCTTTTAGCGGTTTACTTAGACTTTAGAATACCTAAACCGGAAATAATGAATTTTACTTGTTGGAAGAAAGTAATCAAAAAATCAGTACCTTAAATCATTTTAATTGCTTATTTTATTTTTTGATTCGGAACTAGGTACATTTCCTTTTGGTTTTTAGAAGTTGATTAGTGTAATAAATAAAATGAACCTTTTAAATATATTTTAAATGGTAAAACGCTTTTCGGTTGCTGTGCTTTAAAATGTTTTTTTGGCGTTACGATTATTCGGAAAAATTTGGTTGTATTATTTGCTCTATGATATAGCATAAGAATGATAAAAATCAGTGAATAAAAGTACATGCATAAGAAGAACATTTTCTTGGAAATTAATTAATTCGTTTAATCAAATATTTGCTTTGAATATGTACACGAAAATAAATACTTACTTATGCATATGTATAGGTAATGCTAAAAATTGTATTTTAAGTTGTGATCTGCAAAATAGACATTTAAATAGCTACTGTAAATAGGTAGGTATATAGAAAAAAAACTTCCGCTTCTTTTCTGCATTTGAGTACTAGCTTGAGTTCTGCGAATTAAAATTGTGGATGAAGCACTAAACTAAAATTAGAATTAATCACACCCAAGTGCTTTAGTTTGTTTGCAGTGTAAAAATACTTTTTCAATGGATGACACTCAATTCTTCACTTTCCTTGTTGGGAACTGGGATTACGATCAGGTTCCGGATAACGCCTCAACTTACATTACATACGCCGCTGACCATTTTTTTAATGTAGATGAAAATTAGTACTTTTCCCTATTTTCGCCAGTGTGGCATTTAATGTGGTAATTCAGGTTGGCCTTTAGTGTAAAGAGCTGTCCGCAAATGTTGCAGGAATAGGAGGGCTCTTCGTGAGTCTTCCTGTGCACGTACAAGATAAGTTTAGTTTTCAACATTTTATCGCAGATCATACATTTAAACTTATTCTCAGTCGCGTGAGTTTGTAGATGCTGCTTCCGCTCAAAATTCGTAAAGAAT
>JAHZND010000227.1:0-13354 GCA_027744115.1 Acrocyrtus sp. NNG-2020
ATGGCATTTATTGACATTGTGCATTGTTAAAGAAGGAGGGAGTGCCGAGTGGTCATGCTCTTGCAATTCCTGCAAATAGCAACAGGAAAAAGATTTGTTTATTGCGAACGGTCAGTCTGCATGCTGTGCTCAAATAGAACGAAATAAAATGTTTTTGCGAGTTTTATTGTTTATGGATGGAGAATTTTCTTTTAGCATTAGCATAATTCGATGACCTCGGCATAGCACTTGAAACTTGGGATAGGTAAAAAAAGAGTTGAAAATGCTCTGCTGCAAAAATATTTTTATTAGCAAATACGATTAGTTTAATTATACGATTTAAGGTTTTAAAAATTTGACGTATACGATAGCCCCTGCACCAAGTAGAAGTATAATGCCTCCAAAGGCAGAAAACGCAGCGATTGCCCCAGTACTTTGGTACCAGTACTTAATCTTTTCCGTTGTGACTTCGACCCTTTGCGTAGTTGTCGACACTGTACTTGGCCCGGTGGTGGTGGTCCTAGTAGTTGTCGTTGTAGTTGGAACGGTGCGCCATGTCGTTGTTTCAGTGGTGCCGCCGGCTGAAATGGAATTTGCTTATTATAATTTTATACTGCGAATTAGTTAAAATTAGTTTTGCAATCGGACATACTGGTAGTCCTCAAAGTAGGAACTGTTGTCGGAGAAGATGGCTTTGCAGCCCTTCTTGTAGTCGTAGCTGTGGGCACAGTTGTGGGAATGGGACTCGGTGTTGTGGTCGTCGTTTCGTATGGGTCCATCGTTTCGAGAAACGCGACGTTAGAAAACAGCGGCTAGTGTGAAAATAAGTTATTTTTTAAAAACTTCTTATTTTTAATATTTTATAAATTAAAAATCCAAAATTTTTAAGCTAGCATGTAATACTAACCACTCGATTTGGATCATTTCCTCGAGCTCGCATCACAAAGTACAGTTTCCTCCCAGGTAGTAGATCTATAGACGCAGGTATTTCAAATGACGCCGGCTGCCCAGGCCTTCCCGCCGGAGGAACATCAGCAATCTCAGACAAAAACTGATTCTGATCCTCATGTGAAATGTGATTGAAATCTTCCGTATAAAAAATCTGAAAAGATCTTGCATTAGTCCGTCCCCCTAGGATCTCCATAAAAGGTTCCGTCCAAGTCAGGTGGTAAATATTCTGCCGTCCGTCCGGTATCACTCCCAAGTCAATTATTCTACTCGCCGACTGTAAACCAGGATCTTCCTCAACTCCAGTCCCAGTGTAAGAAAGACTCCCATAAAACTCTATCCTCCTCTTGAGATCCGCATGCACCATAAAAGGCTCCGTGACCTCTTCTCTCCAACAATTCTGCCAAAAGCTCAAACTCCAGTCCCAGTGTAAGAAAGACTCCCATAAAACTCGATCCTCCTCTTGAGATCCGCATGCACCATAAAAGGCTCCGTGACCTCTTCTCTCCAACAATTCTGCCAAAAGCTCCCACACCCTATACCCTTCTGATCCACAGGAATAGGCTGTGATCTCGTCTTCACTTTCCGATCCACAGGAATAGGCTGCGATCTCGTCTGCACCACATTCTCCATAAGACTAGCCGTCACATAAATCTTACTCACTCCCAAATCCGCATCGGGCTCAGTCCACGGCACAAAATTCCCCGAGTAAATCCCATCATTCGCAATCATGTCCGGCGCTCCTTTCCCATCATCAACCAACACTACCAGTTTTCCCTGGTCCTCCATGATCCATCACCCCCTGATCCCTAAAATGCAGCTGCACGTGCGCAATAACCTGTATATCCGGATTGCTTATCGAATGCCCATTCTTTTCCAACTTTGCGTAAATCGAAAACGCCGTCCCCTTCAGAGACGCTGCACTCTCCTGGTACAGATTCGCCACATAGTTGTCCGCATCCACCGATGTTGAAACAGAAACAGATACTTCATGCTGCAAGACAACTTGCTGACTCGTGTCCCTTTCGGCGATAGCTATCATAATGAAATTACAAGTCCCCTGATCCATGCAGTCCACCGTATATTCCCAGAAAGTTGTCTGAAGAAGAAAAACGTAACATTTCAGATAAATATTATACAAACAAAAATATTAATTTTGAATAAACGAACAGACCTCATCAAATATCATATCATCCTCCGCATAAAACGACATCAGCATAGATTCCGGCTTCCCCCAATTATCATACACGTCGAAAAATGCACCCCCACCACCACCACTCCAAAATTCTGGAGGCATAACCATCGGCGTCAGCCATTCCGAATAAGTCTGATGAAAGAAAAATTTAATGTTCTTCACCATCCCATGATGTAGCGTCATTTCGTATAGAAATGTGCTCATGTCCCCAAGAATCAGCTCCCTGTATACCTTTACCAAAAAAATTAAATAGATAAAATTCCATCACACTCCTTTTCCTTTCCTCAGTCACTCCAATTTTCAAACCATAAAAATAGTCCATACCAGAATGTAGTTGCTCTCTGGAATTTTTTCCAGTTTTAACGCATCATCTACTGCTGACATTGCCGCAGCTACACGCGCCTTGTTTTCCGTTTCATCAACCCCAATTTCAAAGTGTTGACCTCCGGACATCTCCGCCAATTGTTTCAGTCTGTAGTTTGTAGTGGACAGGTCATCCGCTCCCTCTATCACAATCACTTGAATATTCTGTTCCACAATTGTGCCTAACACTTCCCCTTCGAATTCTTGCAGGTACGCTGAAAATACGATTAGACTAGTTATAAATACCCGAATTAACGAACAATTATTGAGCTGCTATAAAAAATTACACGCAAATTCAGGTGACTCGGTTCCATGCTTCACCACAAGGATCACTGCGCCTTGGCTATGCTCCATATCCTTAATTTCATTTCCTACGTCTTGAATAGCAGCCCCAAAGTTTCGAAATCCTTCTCTTGATCCTAAAGCGGAAGTAAATGTGGAAATAAACTCGGCTTTGTTATGCCAAGGGGAGTTCATCCGATAAACTGTGTCAAACGAGTCTTTCAAGTCTTCCGCTGGGAACACGCCTATTCCAGCTACCACGTTCCAGTTTCTAGTTTCGCTGAACATTTCATCGAGACCGGTGGAAATTCCGTCTACCACNTTCCAGTTTCTAGTTTCGCTGAACATTTCATCGAGACCGGTGGAAATTCCGTCTACCACTTCAGGAGGTGGCTACGTAACGCATTAAAATATTAAATACTTCTCCCATTACTAAATTTATAACTCGACTGTCTCAAGCAAAAACTTACTTGATTGACCCCATCAGTCAGAATGTACAGCAAAGGCCGCTCCGTCTTCTTCATAACTCTGTAGCTGATCCGAGTTCTCTCCGTTTTACTATCTTCCTTCAGCTTCTTCCAGTCTGGAGTGAGCTTAATAATTTCCCAGACACTCTTATACAAGCAAAAGTGATTTTGCCTGGTGGGCGCCCTTCTGTCGTGAGTGCTTTCATCACAAAACTCTGTCAAACTTTCTACAAAGGAGAAGCTCATCAATGAGGATGTTGCCTTCTGTTCCTGGTCTGGAAAGAAACGGCAGTCACTATTTGGAGGATAGAGCCCATTTTCAACAGCTGGGCCACATTCATTCCCTTCACTGAATAAAAAAAATGTCATAAATTTTTGACTTTCTACTGAAATTGTTGTCAAATTAATTACGTGTAAGTTACTTACAAATTCTCGTATTTCCCTTCCAGTGGAACATTCACACAGTTCGATACTCTCCAATCTTCCACTTTGTCCTCCGGGTCTTCGGGAAGCCGGTACGCCTTCCAAAAGTACGGAAAGCGCGGATCAACCGGAACTCCATGCTCCTCATAGACGCCCCATCGGAAGCGAGCCCAAAGTAGCAGCAGCGCTTTCCCTAACAAAAAGTTAATAAAATTAAAGCAATTTTCATGGAAGAAACTAGCTGCTGCCATTTCTGCACTTACAACTTGGACCATAAGGCCCATAAGACCCTGGGCCTTCTTTTTCTTCAAAGAAACTGTACGGAATTTCAATGTAATTGCCGGGATATGCACAGCCCATTGGATTGACAGCCTGAGGCACCAAATACTCATGAGAAATCTTGATGTCCGCATTGCGAAATGATTGTCTGCGATTGGAAATATAAATATTATCAGCCATATCGAGCAAACTCCACATCACAATGCTTCAATCATCATACCCAGATGCAAAAGTCGTGCCTTCAACTTCCCAATGACTCGGCACCAAAATGTCCACAGCACAGCAAATTTAGCATTACAATGCTTCAATCATCATACCCAGATGCAAAAGTCGTGCCTTCAACTTCCCAATGACTCGGCACCAAAATGTCCACAGCCCTTATCGAAAAGTTTCCTTTCGTCGACTCAAACAAAGCATCCCCCAAATCCTGAATGCCCGTCTACATCGTACCAAATTTTCATAAGTTTTCCTCTCTGACCTCACGGCTTCTATTGCCAATTAAACTACCTAACTCACCTTCAAATTGTCAATATAGTCATCCCTCTCACTTTGAGCCGTCTTGTCACTTACAGCCACCACAATGTCGTGGTAGTACCCGTCCTCGTCCAGCTGAATGCATGTCACCGAACTAAACGCAACAAAAGCATTCACGAGCAGCAGAAAATAAAACTTGCCCATTCCAAATTCAGATCTGTGCTTCTTCAACTCAGGCATACTTAACAGTGCGATAATTAAAACTAACTAAACATATTACACATTAGTTTGTTAGCGTCTTTGCAAATTAATACTGCAATTAGACCTTCAACTCGAAAATTAAACTCGCATTTTTGCTCAGATAAATAGTTGATGCAGAATGCATGTAATTCTCGACTAGCTAAGCCCATTTCATGGAATTACAAAAACAAAATTCTAACTAACCTAATCTTTCACAGATGTAATTGTACATACGCAAAATGTGTCACCGATAAGATAAACTTGCGAATTAAATTTCTCACATGCAAATTTCTGCGCTGACAAAAATTATAATGTATTGGTTTGGTTATACAACTGATGACAATTTGCGTTATCTAAATCCCTCTCTCTCTCTCTCTCTGTCCTTCTGCTCTGCTTTTATGAATAAGGCTACTGGAGAAGCATAGAGAATGTGACAACGGCTATTTAAATAAATGTATGCGGAATAATCTCACTTAACTTTTGAACTTTTATTTGCTCACTGCTTTGTAATATTATAAACGTACAAAAATAAATATATTGATGAAGAGTATGTTGCTGCTTGAAAGTAGTTAGCAGAGCGTATAACTGTCCAGTTTCCATAATATGCGTCATTCTTAACAAAAATTCGGCGATACCTAATTAAAATACGATTAGACTAGATTTCACACCAATCCGCTCCGTTCGAGTTCTTTACGATCCACTCGGGGTAGCCTGCAACAAAGGAATAGCATTTTTACATTCAATTCAATTGTATGATTAACTCAACCAATCTGCTTATTAAACTTACGCCCCCCGCTGTAGTCTGTCTTGGTATTACAGTCCTCATTTGAAATGATAGGAACATCGACCTTCATAAGCTGCTTCGAAGTCTGGCCGCCTTCCTCTGTCGCACCCCATCCGGCAGCTGAAGCAAGCTGTCCTTCGAAACTGTAATCATTGTTGGCCGGCAGGCACGCTGGCACTATTACTCCGTCCAGTTGAACTGGGTCACCAAGCTTTATCAATGCAATGTCGTTATCTGTAATTGTTCAAATGAAACAGCGTGGTGACATATGACACAACTCACATTCGGTAGTCTACCGACACCGACAATCTGTTTGCTAAAGCTTACCAATTGTTCTACGACTGTAATACGGGTGCATGATGATCCGCTCCACTTGGAATTTCTGGGTTCCTCCCTCCGTTTCGGTATTTGAGGAAAAGTCTTCTTCATGAACCCACACTTCAATGCCACCGGGAGCCATTCTGCAAAGGGAATTTTTTTAGCTAAATTTTTTTAGCGTGTATGATAAATTGGATTGGACAAATTGTTGGTCCTTTCTCTTACCCGTCAACGCAGTGACCTGAAAATGAGAACAAAAACAAGATTAATATACTGTCATCTTACAAAAAATGTTAAAGTTATGTAAAATTAATGTAACTTACTTGCAGTAACGACGTATCTCTGCAAAGAAAATTAGACTTAATTAGTAAATGAAATTGTTTCATTATTTTCTATACGAAATATACATATGTAGACTTACGGAATTAATAAGGGTTCCGCCACAGTACGCCTATTAAATGAAAATCACAGAAATCAGATTTCACACAAATCAAGCTAAATACACACAAAATTTAAGAACAAAATGTGTATTTATTTTGTAGTCTCACCCCTTTAGGACGGCCAATCCACCGCTTCCTCACCAAAGCCACAGTCCACGGATAATCATTAATCCTGACAACTGTTCCGTTCACAATACGAAGAGGATACTGTCTATCTCCGGGGCGTCCACATTCTTATTTTTAACCAAAGACAACTGTTATCATTTTGCCCCATGCGTACACTATAACTAACTTTAATTAACTTACGACACTTTGCCCTTCCAGCATAGTACGGCATAGAGTCCTCTTCCCTCTGAACAACATGAGTGATCCCCGCTTCCTCCATAATCCTAGCGTCAATCGGCTCTCCCTCATCATTCTGAACATCTCCAAAATCATCCGGCTCCGTTTCGGGCACCAACGGATATCTGAATTTCTTAATTTCCGCTTCCAGCTCGCTATCCCCACTATTCTGGCTTTCCGGCGCCTCATCATCAAATACAACTCTATCCGCGTCATCACCAACAACACCCTGACGCCTTTCAACGCTACTGTTCACCTGCTCCGCAGGAGGCGCCGTAACAACCTCATCTTGAACTACTTCAACAACCGATGATAAAGTTGTCGCTGGAACGTCATCCTGCGCTAGAGGCGATCCCACTACGCAAAGAAATAAACTTATGCCAATGGCCACCACCGGAAGCCACCTCATTTTTGAACACAATTTTGCAGAAAAAACAATTTTCTCTTTTAAAAAAAACTAGAAAGTCCTGCAAATATTATAGCGCCTCTGACCTTCCTTTTCAAAACGACAACTAGAGCCAACTGCTTACGCGCTCAGCGTTTAAATAACCTCTGTTCAATTTTACTTTCCATATAAACAGGAAGACGAAGAAAAGTTGGCAGAAAAATGCTGCAAAAAAATCTCCAACATGATCACCCTCAATAGTTAAAAGTGTGAGCGTGCGCACAAGGGAAAACCAGCAAGGCAACAATTAAAGCAAAAGTAAAATAGCGATACTCTCAATTTTTTTTGCAACAACAAAAAAAATATTTTGCATGTTGAGTTTTATAGAAAAGGAGTCTTAAAATGAGATTTTTTTAGTAGAGGCGAAAATTATCTAAGCTATTAAATAGGAAACCAGACCTGTCAATGATATATTTGTCGGATGATGAGACTAACTGCGAAATCCAAACAAGGTTATGTAGGTTCATGTATTAATCATGGGACTAATTACAGACCAGCTTTTCTAGGACAAGTGACAGTTTTATTTAGAACAGTGAGCTGTACATGTGGATGGTGTCACTAGCGAAAGAAGAATTGTTTACTTTTAAAAAACCCCTATATATCTTTGCCATTTTACTTTGGCATAAAATTTTTGCAAGGTCTTTTTGCAGGTTTTGCGAATTTATAATTTCTGCGAACCTGTTAGTAGAATTAGTGGATTCTATTCCTAGAAACTGGTTTTTTTACGCGAATATTTTGAGGATTGTCGTGCACGCGTTCTAACTAGGCTTAATCCTGATAAATTTTCTAGGTTTATATGCGCGGAATGAATTCTCGTAGAGGTTTAATTGAGTGGATGAACAAATAGTGCTAATGTGTGCAGAAATACGAAAAGGTACAGTGAGTAGTGAGCCTAATAAACTTGAAATTCATTTCGGTAGCTTAAAGCTGGACTGATTTCATTTTTATGAAATGATTTGCTGATTTATGGTAAATGAGGGCAATACTTAAACAAATTAGGTAGTAAGAAAAATCAATTATTTAATTTTATTTAGCTTCAATAAATATTATCAATTGAGATAAAATTATTCATCAAGTTTGGCTCCTTTGCTAATGGGCACACCATTTTGCGTCCTGAGTGTTTTCCATTATCCATGATTCGTAACCTGATTTTTAGTTAACAGAACGGTTTCAATTTTTGTTTCTTCATTTAAAATAAATTTTAATTGGTAACTTACGAGGAACTCGTGTGTACACTGCGGGTCTTGTTGGATCGTCGCATGCTGAAAAAAAGTCGCAAACAGAAAATAGTGAAAATCCCGATTTCATTTAAGTTTTTCAAATGTTTAAATTCTAATTTACTTGTGGACCAAGACGCAATTCCAGCCAGAACTTGCCGGTTTGAGTCTTGAGAGCCCCTGATCATAAGCGCTCCTCCTGTATCTCCAGCACATGGACCCTTTCCATGTCCGTCTGCGTCAAAGAAAAACCCATTCAAGCACGATTATTTGCACAAATAGTTCATATTCATCAAAACGATAAAACTGACCAGCGCAAAGCATGTTTGCGGACACCTTTCCCATGTGATAATCCATAGTATTGCATAGTTCATTACTAAGAACTCTCACTTCCGCCATTTGCAGATTTGTCGATGTCTTTCTAGATTCGGATATTGCTCCATAACCTTTTAATATGAGAAAAAAGTTGGTTACGGTTCGACATAATAAACTACGAGCATCGGAATAGCTCATTTCCCACTTTACCGGCAACAGTAGCGCATAGTCCCTGGGAAAATGAAGCTTCCTCTGTGGGCACACAAATCGGACCTACTGGGAAGTCCTCTAAGGGAACTCGAATCTTCAATTTAACTAACTACTCAGAAAAACCAGTGTAAATGCAAAAGCCGGGTAAAAACTAGAGGAAAATGTGATTGATCTATAAACAGATAAAACTTACAGCAATGTCATTATCTGAAAATTATTTCAAAACGCAATTAGTATTACAAGGAATTATTGAATGTGTTCATAAGAAAAGTCATATAATCCCCGTACCCAAAGTACGCCTGGAATATTCAGGGTGCTGAATGAATTTGTCGACCTCTATCCTTATAGCTCTCAAACTTGCCCTACCCATTTCCATTTCAGGTGGAACGATTGAAGAAAGGTTTTGTTCTCTTAACACAACCTCAACCATCTTTGGATTCATGCTAAGAACAACAGATTAAATTTCAAGTTTAACATTTGCCTCAAACAATTCAAATTGCTTTTCCGATCACTGCTTCTTTCTTACCCATCCACGCAATGACTCGCCGTCACAATGTACTGGTTATTGATAAGAGCACCTCCACAGTATCTTTAAATAAGTAGAGTATAATATGTCCAATTAAGTATTTATTAATAGGTAATTACTTAATATTCCTAAAATATGTACTTACGGAATTCTTAAACTGTCCGATTCAACAGCATACAAAAGTGCTGTCCATGGGTACTGATCGATATTTGCAGCTACCCCTCCTGCAATCACACGGGGAGCCGGCATCCCACATTCTGCACAAAAATTGTCAAGTTTTACTCTCAAGTTCAGAAAAAATTCTTGGTAAAGTGAAAAGAAAATCTTGGCATTTTACGACAAGAGAGCTGTCCTGTGATATACGGCACATCCATATACCTATCCATCATGTCCTGTAATGGCTCTTCATCACCACCTTCAGCGCCCTCAGACGCTGGAGCTCCTGTCTGAAAGTAGGATTTTTTAAAAGCAATTTTGTTTTATGCCATTTTTAAAAAGTTATTCTTACCTGCTGCTCCTGTGGAAAGGCACGGGCTTTCCAACATAACAACAAAATAAATGCACACTGTATGACTTTCATTCTGACTAAAACCGGAAGTGCGAGTGTTCCCAGAAGTGAAGTTAGAAACGTGCCTGTACGGATAGGTTGAATTCGAGGAAGTGAATGAAGCTTTGTCACATTTTATGCTAATAATCTCCTCACTCTAAAACAGTTGCCACAACTCAAGTGTACTTTTCTAATTGCAAGTGAAGTGGCCTGATTTCGCCAAAAACAATAAATAAAATGGTGTATGCAGAGGATGCGCTATGATGTACGCCCAGAGTTCTTGCCCAACCAGTCATTTACATGTCAGCCAATTTTTGCTTTCACTTTTACTACACGATCTCATCTCACATACTTGCCCTTATTAAGAGCAAGCTTGAGTGACAGTGACAGGTGCATCAACAGTTTCACTCTTTCTCAGAATATCATTAAATCTTTATTTTAAATGCGCAATGATATGATATATCAAATGAATCTTTTCTCATTTTAAGTTATAATTATTTTAATAAGTCCCATCTTCAGTCCAGGCACCATTCCGCATCTGTACAGGTAGAATAAGTAGGAAATTAGATTAGAATCAGGTGTAACATTAAGACATTATACGCAAAAACACTGCTTGCACTGACCTTTAGCATTGGCAACAATCCATTCAGGGTACCCTATTAATTGGTATAAGAATAAAGAAAGTAAAATCCCATTCAAGTTTTCTAAAATTCATACTGAAAGTACAACTTACGAGCAACTCTAGTGTAAACTCCCGGTGAGTCAGGGCGAGCACAGCCATAGCCCCATGAGACAATACCTGCCACATTTATATAAAGGATTGAATTATGATTTGCTTTGCGACTTTTAAATTTAAGTACGATACCGTACCTATAAGGGTAAGCCTGTCTCCGTTCTCAATTGTCAAAGGTCCACCAGAGTCACCCTAATTAAATTTTACAACATTTTAGCTTTTTGAATAAATCTGCAATTTGATCAGAAAGAATATCTCAGCATACCTGACAACTGTCCTTGCCCCCGCTGTCATAACCTGCACAAATCATGTTGTCCGTAATTTTGCCCTTGTACTTTGTCTTTGTGTTGCAGTCTGAATTGGCAATCACAGGCACCTCCACTTTACGCAAGACATTCGAGGTAGAGCCAGACTCTTTCACGGCTCCCCATCCTTGAAAATTCAAAAAAAATTAATGCCTAATTACAGCTATCCTGAATAGGTACACTTATTCCTTCAGTTCAGTATTCCTTTGAATGGGGCATTCTGAGATTTCCTCTATACTGACCTGCAGCAGTCGCAGTAAAGTTCTCAAACGAATGCTCATTATTAGCTGGAAGACAAGCCGGAATCATCACCTTTCCGAGCTGCACAGGTTCCGAGAGTCTCAGTAACTACGCGGATAAATTTGACAGATTTATCAAGTGCTTAATTTGAACTTGACCTGTGCACTTCATATTATTCAACTTACGGCAATATCATTATCAATGGTTCGTCGATTATACTGCGGGTGCATAATAATTTTTTCGATTTGAATTCTCTGCGTTCCGGATGGAGTTTCGCTGTTGGAAGTGACATCTTCCTCGTGCAATGCAGCGACGATTCCGCGTGCACTCATTCTGTCGAATTAAAAATTATTTGTGAAATTTACAGCGAGTGAGTATAAACTCGTTAATACAAATATGATAAAAGATAAGTACCCATCCACGCAGTGACTTGCAGTAACAATGTATAAATTGTTGATCAAAGTTCCACCACAGTACCTAAAAATATGAAGTCCAATCAGGTGCAATCCAGTGGAAATCCATTCCAATTAATTTATAAGTGCTTAATATTTCATAACTACTTACGGCCTTTCGTTCACAATACCCAGCCAGTTCCTTCGAAGTAGAGCGACCGTCCATGGGTAATCTTCAATTGGGGCAGGCTACAAGAGGTAAGCAATGCTAAGCTAACGGGCTCTTCAATTTTTTTTAATTGTGAAGCTGTGAAGCAGCGCACTTACCTCGCCTCCAACAATTTTGGTATCATTAAACCGCTTCCATATCCTTTCTCCAGCGACGCCACATTCTAGAAAAGCAAAAGTTTTTTTGGTGACTTGATAAACTGAATAAACCTTACACAATTATTTTCATACTGCAAGCTTGACGGCCAACAAAGATGGGAGCGTGGTTTCCAGGCGCAGTGCCCGTAATTCCAGGGACTTTATTGATATCAAAATTAGGAGGTGGTAAAGTTTCTCTGGAAGGAGGTGCGTCTACAATTTCAAGCGCCTCTTCCGGTTCATCTAGAAAAGGGAGAGGGGTTGGGAACTCATCATCCTGGGGTGGAATCGTACTGCGACCTTCAATTTCCACTTCGACTTCGTCATTCGCTCTCACGGGAAGACCGGTGGTAGGTACAGCTGCATCATCAGCTTTGATTTCAACTGGAATGTACGCTTCCGGGATGGAAATTTGTTGCACCACCTCCTGGAAAATTTCCAGATCAAATTAAAGACGTAAAGATTTATAATATTTAAATGAGATTTTTTAATAAAAAACCTTTTCTACAGGAGATGATAACGAAATTGCTGATGATGCCACCAGCAGCAGCGATATCGTCGCCAACATCCTATTCCTATATCTTCAGCAAATAATGAGACGCCAGCAATCCAATCTCTGTCGTCTTTTGACTGTGAAGAGAAACTAAAATCCTGATTTTAGGATAAAGCTCATTTTAGGATTATTTTGGGGTGAGAAAGCGAGATTTTTTTTCCTGCTCAGGGAAGCGAGGATGAATTGAATGACATCATTATCCGTCACCTTTTCTTGTACGTGAACGGGAATGTGCACGTAATTTATAATTTAATATTCTCTTCTCATCTATGATATCTTGAACAGTTTCGAGTTTCGTTTTTTTTAAGAAACCAGCCAAATTTAGCTACACAGCGTACTTATTAGCAAGTACAGCACGTATGCATTCTTTTTTTTCTCAAAGGGTCATATGCATAACGAGTTTATTGCATAATTTTTTTGTGACTTTGCAGAATTCAAAAAGTTTTTATGCAACCGGCAAATGGATTTTAGTTTCGCAACAAATAATATTTTTTTGCAAGCTTAAAACTGCAACCCAGGAAGAAACTCTTTGCAGAAAGTTCATTGTCAGAATTTCCCATTTGCTTAGGAATGGAAGAAACCGTTTTAGATTCGGTAAAAGAATAGTTTAGCACGCAGAAACGAAATTTGCTTCAGGCATCAAGTTGCTTAAGTAGTCGATGGTCAGTACCTCCCTGCTCGTATGTCATCGTATTTTAATTTTTGCAATAAAACATCCGCAGGGGTCCTGAAGGTAACAGACAGCCGGACAACAGTACATGAAAACATATAAGTACCTACGTAAAGATACCGATAGTTCGTTCAACTGAATTAGCAGTTGGCAACAGCTACATAGCAAATAGTAAGCGTATTCGAATTGTGTAATATATGCTCATTCAGTATTTTGGTGCTACACTCATATCGATTTGCATTGTTTTTATTGGTTCTTAAAATTTATACTTAAATACTGATATTGTAGTAAATTGTAAATT
>JAHZND010000228.1:0-16345 GCA_027744115.1 Acrocyrtus sp. NNG-2020
TTTTTTGCAGTCGCACTTAATAAAAAAGCATGTCCCATTTCCATAGCTTGGGGCCGTTGTCGCAGTTCCCCGAGTAAAAAAAATTGCTTAAATATAGCAGGAAAATATATATGTTGTGCAGTACAAATTTGTTTAGTGGCGCGATGTTACTCTGCTCATCCTCTACCTTCACAACAACATCATCCTTGCACTTGATGCACATCTGGTGTACCATTTTTTTTCCTTTTGTTTGCGGTTCAACTAGAAAGTATGATGATGACAGCTGGTTTGTGCGTAAGAGAACTTGTTATATAGCAGCTTCTCTGAGCTTTTTTTTACGCGTACCCAAAATCCCGGACAGCTTCCCTACACTCTCCTCGCTAAACAATTAGGGTCAAGTGTAAAAAGGATGTGTGTAAGGACGGCACACAAAAATATTTTTTTAAAAAGAATATTTTTTTCTACCTTAAGGAAAAAAAAATTGGTTGGAGAGGTGGTCAATATGGAACGTGCTCAAAATATATTGCATAATAGACTGAGATGGAAGTGCTGCTAAGAAATAAGAAAAAAAATATTTTTTTTCGGGAAAACAAACACGCACTTTTTTTCAGTGCATGGAAATTCTGTTCATTTTTCTATGAGAAAAAACTTGTCGTGGAGAAATGTATCCTGTTTCTTATGAAAGAAATGTATATCCCAATCGTAACGGTGCAGTTTACAACGGTTGTGTTGCAGAAAGAAGGAGGGAAAGGAAGGTATCTCTCCTCCAAGAAATAAAAATGTAGCTCTCATTGAAAATTCTATTTTATGATCTTGAGCGTGACGCGTTGTTAGCTCGAAAAACTGAGAAGACAATGAACACCATTTATATTACTTATTGATGTGTTCCCACCAGGAATTCTCGTAATAACATCGAGAAATGTGCAATCTCCTCTCTCTCTCTCTTCGCAGCATACAGCTTTTGGAGAAAAAAAAACATATTTCGGCGTGGGGCTATGCGTGCTCACACAAGAAGCAAAACCCAAACTAATCTGCCTGTCATACTCTTTATACTTACGTCTGGCGAATCATTCGCGGAGAAATGAGAAATAGAGAGAGAGCTGCACTCCCAAAAATATATATAAATATTGCTTAGAATATTATTTCCCCGTGTCTGCTTTCCGTGTATGTGGCTGCTTTCCTCGTAATGCCGCTCAGTCTGCTAATGCCCCTCCATCAGGGTATCTCCTCACTTCTTCCCATCTCTCCGGTTTTCCATCTCATTCACAATGAATAATAATAGTCATTACGGAAGCTGTATTTATAATGCAGCGGAGCCACTACTGCCATTGCCACTGCCACTGCCGTGGGTACCGAAAAAAAAACATAAAAATTGCTTTAGAAGAGTCTCCTTTTTCCTCCTCCCTTCGTACGATACGCATCCCTACAAAAAAAAGCTAAAAATATATGACGAGCATTGATCTGTCACTTTTTTTTGTCTTATTGCAATAATCATAATAGATAATAACAAATAATAATAAAAATAGAAGGGCACAATGCAGCTCATTTCGCTTCCACACTACTCTCAGGGAATCTCCTTTTCCCATTAGAAGCTCCCTCTCCAAGGTCGATACGTATTCGTATCGAAATGCGGGAATTGCTACTGCCTCTCCTGATCTCCATCACAATTCACAATGCTAATCTCATTTTCTCCTCCTTCCATGTGAGCCGGCCATGTGATGTAAATTCATGAAAAAAAACAAAAGGATACACTATATATGCCGCTGCCGCTTTATAGTTAGGCTTGGATATATGTATTCGTGATTCCAGCACATTTTTAGTTGGGGTACACGTCACTTTTTTTTTATTTTAGAATGAATGTGACACAAAGGAATCAATGAGTTCTATCACAATGAATATCACTAAAAAATATATTTATGTGGAGACGATATGAGGACGCATAAAATTATAATATTTCCTATTCTTTCCTCCCATCTCACTCTCACCCTCTCCTTTTCCTCCTTCTCTGTGTATTGGGGACGCTCTCCCATTGTCTCTAAAAAACAGTCACAGTTTTTATCCCCATTAAACTCTAACTAAACTCCACTCACCAAAAAAAAATTATTTTTCAGTCGATATCAAACATCAAAACTAGCCAATTTCAAACTATTTTTCGTGAATTGTAAATTTTTTTTATAACTTACGGCTCATCTCACTTAACAGTCAGCAAAATATATATATTTAGCTATTCTTGAACGATGCAGATCGGATAAGCAAGAAAGATCCAAGCTAGTTTATTCTTCGTGGCAGAAGAAAAAAAAACGGAAATTTATTTTTTGCGTCCCCTTCATAATATCCTCCTCTCCCGACCGTGTAATCTCTCCCATATCACATCATAAATATAGTGCACCCAACTCGCTACTATTTTTTTTTACTCATATGTGAGTGTAAAGCTCATTGACTGGATGAAAACAAAACAGCTTAAAATTTAAGACACTGACTTACCCAAATATGTATATGTGTATTATCTCTACAGAGAGGGAGCGAAAAGAACATGCCACAAAAACAACAAAAAAAATATATACCTAATCCCTTCACACATTATATTATTCCCCTTCCCCTCACATCAGAACAAACTACCTTCGCATGTCATTTTATGATCTTCATATGATACACATAAATACAGTTATTGAGACAATTACATTTCCTATCCAAAAAAAAATAATGTTAGTTGAGCTTCAGGAGGGTGGTTTGGTTTTGGCTTGGTTTGGCTCAAGGGAAAGTATCAGAAAAAGAAGAAGAAGAAAAACGATTTACATATTTTTTTTTCGAAGGAAACACTCATTTTACGTATCAGCATCTACTACAAAAAAAACTACCGATTCACTCCGTATATACCACTTAAGCACTTCCATCTCAACCCTTTTTTCCTTTCTCCCCGCATTGCACACTAGCTAACCTTTAAAAAAATGTAATGCAACTTAAATCCACTCCGTATATACCACTTAAGCACTTCCATCTCAACCCTTTTTTCCTTTCTCCCCGCATTGCACACTAGCTAACCTTTAAAAAAATGTAATGCAACTTATGCAAAAAATATGTGTGTGTATGCATCCTATTATCATCTCTTTTTTTTCTACTCGGCTCAAAATCAATGATCAAAATAATCTCACCCTTTTTCCGAGGCAGCACATACACACGCAGATGATATGATGCAGAGTCAGAAAAAAATACAAAAAAATCTATTTTACTTTTTTTAGGTATGTTTAAAAAAACGCAACTTTTTCTGTTCATATTATAAATTTTTTTTGCTATCGTTTACTAGTAAAAAAAAGAAAGGATGATAGTGGGACAATGAGAGTTCCATTAGAAAATGTGGACAGAATAGAGAGAGAGAGAGAGATGCATGTGTTCCTAGTTGGATATGAGATGTGACGTAAAGTGGTGTGTTTGTTGCCGTTTTTATTATCGTTTTGTATGCATATTTGAGTGAGATGGGAAGGAGAACAAAACGAGGGAGCCCCGAATAAAAAAAAAGTTGACAGGATTCGGTGGGAGAAGAGCAGGACTCATCGTAATAAATGACGGACCATTACCTAACTTTAAAAATCCATGGGAATCAACTGCCATTTTCTCTGTTTTGGTGTCACTTTTGTGAGTGCAGAGCCTTCTTTATGGGATGCATACGTAATCCGACTACGGAGAGTCGATATACCTCGATATATATAGTCGATATATATAAGGTAGATCTAAAAAAAATATTTATATTATGGTATAAAGTTCCCTCACATTTTTCGATGTGCTGGTTGCGGAGAAAATAGTATGCAAAAAAATGTTTGTTGTTGTTGTACTAATAATATCTGGAAGTGGTGGAATAAATAAGTTGCTTGACTCGTGTAAACTTTCCTTTTTTACAGTTTTCCCTTCTTTCACTCAAACTTCGTTTCAGATAGTAGCCCTGATGATGCAGTTTGCCCTTTTGCATTATTTATTGGTTTCCTCTGGTCTGCCGGGAGAAACTACTGCTCTATGCGCCAGTTGGAGAACCGATTGTTATGCATTCCCATAGTTTGATACTGTTCAATTCACTTTCATTTTGTGCTGGTGGAAAGAGCCGAAATGAAAAAATACAATGAAACTATCCGAAGCAGAAAGCTCGCGAAAAAATTTAGGAATAATAGGAATGATGGATGTAGACGCCGCTAAAAAGTAATGTCGTATAGATTCTGTAGATTAGTCCGATAATATGAAAATTTCTTATGGAGGTTACATTCACAGGTGTACTAAAATTAAGGGCTGTTGTGACAGAAAGGGGAAAAAGTGAATCCTGAAAAATGAGAGAAATTGAGCCTCCCCGTTTCTGTGAGAACTTCAAAGCGTAAAAGCTGTCAATGGGAGCATCAGCAATAGAGCGAAATATGGAAGGTGTGCGGGATGATAAAGTACATTATTGAAATCATCCCTTTAGGATCTCATAAATATTGCATCCCCCCGACCATAGATACGCAAAGAGAGTCGCTAACGTAATCCGTTCTCACAGCTTTGTCTCTGATCATTAGCCCGCTCAAGTTGCATCACATATCATCCCTCTGAAAGGAAATTGGAAAGGCTCCGCTGGCACTTTACTCCTTTTAGCGCTGATTGAAAGCACTCGCTACAAAAAAATGTAATTGTCAATATGGTAATACTGGGCGATAATATAAGATCATATATCACCATTTTCATACTGCATAAAAACTACTTTTAGCTTAATGATATTTTTTTGGAGTCGACTACTCCTTCCACTGCACCAATATTTTAGTTTATCTCTGGAACGCATGAGCCCTGTAGGAACTCGTTTGGATATGAGAAATCAGTTTGCATAATATTTTTTTTTCCTTCCCCTCTCTAAACTACACACTCCACAGCCTCCGCTTAAAGTCATCGATGGTAGCAAGTGACTGAAGAATATTGGCTGGAATTGAGTAAAAATGGGCTGGCTTCCGCTTCAGCTTCCCGATGACGGTTATAGCCTGCTCTCTCCCTTGAAAAAAAAATATCACCGCACACTCTTCCAAAAAAAAGGAATATTGTGCGAGGGACTATAGCACACTTCCAAAAAATACATGGATAGGTAGTGGGTAGAGCGGAATCTACATAAAGTATTTCAGGGAAAGGATGAACGAACGTGAAAGGAGAGAGTGAGAGAGAGGAAGGAGTGGAAGAGAGAGAAAAAAAATGATAGGAGTGTCTATAAAATACGAATGGTATTGAGCACTTCTAATAGGACAGCTCTAGTCTGCTTTCTCCACTTATTTTTTTATGGAGGAGCTGCGTGGGTAGCAAAAAAAAATTTACATGCACGATAACACGACTGTCTACTCTTCCACTCATTTCTGCTATTTTTGTTAAGAGAAGGGAGAAGAGCGGTAGGAGTGAGGAGCTGTACATTGCGGAGACTTGAAGCAATACGATAGGAATAGGTTCTGCATGGATGAAGCGAAAAAAAGGATATAACGGAACGGAGTATCCGTCGTTTCCCAATTCCATATAAATAAGTTAGGAAAGTGCTGCACGAGCTGAAAAAAAAATTATACATTTCTAGGCGGAGAAATTTAATTACAATTCAGTTTCCACATTTCGCTCGAAAATATATTTTTTTTGCTGTTGAGAAATGCAGCTGGTTTTTTAGGAGTGTTTCCTTTCCAGTGGAAGGGCACACGTGCGTCTGCCCCTGAGAAATGGGTAGAGATAGTGTAGATATTATTTTTTTTTATATTGACGCTGATTGGGAAGTGGCTGCTCGCATGCCCAATCAATTTTTTGCGCCACTTTCCAATCGAAAACTTTCCAATACGGGGGCTGGGCTAAAGCCTCCCGAGGCAGAAAAAAAGGGAAATCAACGAATCTCTCATCTCAGGAAAAAATCGATCGACTATATCTTGCCTGATCGACTTGCCCAACATGCGCTCAAGACGTTCACAAGTGACTTTCTTTAGCGCAGCATGGGCAAAAAGGAGCTCTGAGACAGGAGAGGGAGTACGGCTTGTATAGACTCCTGCTCGTTTACATTCTCCGAGAGCCTTCCCTTTTCCTTCAGAGATCCACGAGCTATGCCAAAAAAAAAATTTCTCCTTTCCTCTCTCTCTCTTTCTTTCTTTCTTTTTCTCCTCTACTGTATATTTTAATAGTGCCAGGTTAAGGGAGAAGGAGCGGGAAGGCTTATTTCCTCGCTAAGAAAATTCTTCAATACGGATAACACACGTTTTGCCAGAAAAAAAAGACGACGACGGAGAAGCAGGAGAAAGGAGCAACACACTACTCTTCACTCTCTCTTCTTCATCGATTTTATTTTCTCTGTTACTTTAACATTATAAAAGAGTCACTTCCTTTCCTTCGTCCTCGTCTTCTTCTTCTTCTTAACGCTCCCAAACTCTTTTTTTTTCCTACTTCCCTCTCCGCTCCTCGCTTCCTCTAATATATCTCTCTTTAGTCCTTTTTTCTTAACAATACACAACACAAGCCCATCACCATACACTTACAATAATCATCTTTAAACATTCCACCAACATCTCCACCACTCTCCCACTAAGAAAACGGATAAGGCCCCGAATAAAATATGTAAAAACGACAGCCTTCTCTTTCTACCCTATCCCAAGTCATTTCCCATGTACTAGAACCAACACTAACATATCACTATTGAAAGCTCCAAAACAGCTTTCTCATTATGCGCCAGCACGAAATCGAAATTTTGCCTATGTAAAATTATTATAGTGCAGTTAATAGCATACTATATTTCTACATTACTTCCCAAGCAAAATCAATCTGAGTGTGATGAACCGCCCACACACACACACCCTCATAAATTCACCTGTCAGAAGTCGCACTTTGCCCCATATTGGATTTTCGCCTTCTCAATATTATTATTTTCTAGGATTGAGAAGCCAGCCCAATAAGCAATTGAACTGACGACGGCACTCCCATACAAATAAAATTTTCTATATGTGGAATAATGATAGCAGCATAAAAAATATGCAGCGCTGTGAACGGAAATTTCACATGAGTTAGCCCAAGTAAAGAAGATGATGGTATTCAGTCTCCAAAGTAAGATCGACAGATATAGAAAGCAATTGAAGGAATAAAAAAATAAAGGAGGATCCTATTATATATATTTTTTTCGTTGTCTGAACTCAAGTAGAATAATATTTTTGGCGTAGTGAATTTTTAGCACATCTGTAGAGAATTTTTTTTTGTGTATGGCCGGGCTCACTGCACGTTTTGTGAGCTCTGTTATAAAAAAACATCCCTGGAGTATATTTGCTCATACTGTTACTGACAACGTATCTTTGGTATCTTATCAGAAGGAAACGCACGCTCATTAAAATCAAGCTCTTTTCTGCTGTGATGGAGAGCCCCAAAATAATACGAAGAGAGAAAGGAAAAAGAAAGCCCAAATGTGTCTTAGCTTTACGTATCCATACCCTTTTTTTATATTGTAAGTAGAATGTATTGCAAATTCTGTGTCCGATGCTGTTTCGAATCTTATAGGTCGATCTCCTTCCTTTCACTTCTTTTTTTTCTCCAGACATGTCTACTGGAGAAAAAATCAGCGTGTGCTGAGCAAAAAAAAAGAGAGAAAAAAAGAGGAAGAAACGGAGGAGAAGCAGATAGATACTTTTTTTCTCTCGGATGTATACGTTTTTTATGGGAGCGTTTACAACAATACTACTCCTTTTGAAAGTGTATCTGGTTAGGTTGTTTCCTTCTCTGCTTCCAGTTTATAGCTTTTTTTTCTGGCTCGGTTGAGTATATCTGGAAGGTATTTAGTTTGTGTGCTTTCATGTATTTGTAAAAATAAACGAAATCGTCTGCTGGAAATAAAATGTATAGTTTTTTGCCTTTTCCAGAATTTTGTTTTCTTTTTTTACTGGTTCTACGAAAATTGATCGCTAGCCTATAGGGATATCACTTGAAGAAAAAGAAGAAAGTTTTTTTTAGCTTCCTTCTCGTTTCAATTCCTTTTTTTCTCTTGTTTCCCACTTAAATGGGGTATGGACGGTAGAAAAAAAGGAAAAAAAGTGTATAACGCGTGCTATATAGAAGCTCCCTTTAGATGTAAACTTTATTTTTTTGTGTGGACCTTCAACTATATTGCAATATTCTTGTGGGAGAAGATAATGATAATGGTTCGTGAAAGAGGATACGCAGGAAAGTTCTTGGGGTTGGGTGCTCGTATAAAGTCCTGCGTATTTATAGTTGCCGCTGCTGTCATTAAAATGCTTCCTGGAATGGAATCAATTGAAGCATTTCCAAGTCGCTTGCAGTTATGTGAGGCTGCTTTGGGTTTATCAAAAAATGCGTGGGCTTGTAAGACGACAAAAATACGCATTTGAAAAAAAAAACCATGTTCAGTCCCTCCATATAGTTATTACTCATATAGCAGTATACAGTGAAATTAAAACTGAGGAAACATATATTTTTTAGAATTTGAAAACACAAAATTATAAATGCTACATTTTGTAGGATTTTAGAGAAGCGGAACCAAAGCGGGTGTCAATCCAAATTTTGAGGTTGTTGAATTTCAAACTAAAAAAAAGGTTTACTTTTAAGACATTAGGGAAGAGGAGCTTTGGAATTTTTGATTCTCGTGAAGAAGTTTTTAAATGGGTAAGGGAACAAGCAACTGCTACTGGTAGTGCCGTTGTGTGACTTTAATTTGAAATAGCTGATAAGTGTTTTTTTTGTCATTATCATTTCCTCACTGCTCTAGCAGGAATAGCGGGAGGGTGAGAAAATAAAATGAGACGAGGCGAGTGAGTGAGCGATCACGAAATTGAAGAAAAATGTTTCCTCTATCACGACATATGGTCAACTTGTTTCAGCTTGATTCGAGGCATGAGCAAAGAAAAATAATATAACTTTTTTTTCGATTTGTCATCCTTATCCCCAATACATTTTTTCTGGTAGACAACTAATTTCTGTTAGCTCTCTGAGCATGCATTTCATTTACTCAAGAAAAATACATTTTTTCCTTAAAATATGTTACGTCCCTGCTTTAAAAGATATTTTCGTTTTTTTCCTCTTACAATTTGTTCCTCATCTTGTCTCCTATCACCATTAGTGCCATTAAGGCCCATCATAGAAAAAATAAAGATGCTCCTGAGAATAGATATTTTTTTGGGAACGTGTTAAATCATTTTGTCATTTTACATCAATTCATCTTGTGGCAAGTATAGATAATAAATAAAGATATTTCAGATAATAATACATTTTTCCCATTTGATTACTGCGCTCCCCATGAATGAGTGATGGAATGAAAACCTTTAAAAAACGCTTTTCTCAAGTCATCATAAAAATAGAGGAGCACCTACATCCATTCACGAGCTCGTAATTGCGATGCAAAGCCAGAAAAATGAGGAAATCCCATTTAAATCTTTTTCACTTGTTTTTATAAGACAATTTAGATTCGAAGGAGAAAACTTTAAAAAATGATTTGCCAACAGATTAAATCCTGAAATTTTTTTCCTGTCTACAATAAAATATACATATTTTTTTTGTGGCTGCCAGCCCCTTCAAGACTATTACTGCTGATTGAGCACGGGAGGAACAAGCTGTCAATTTGAGTTGCTGTGGAGCTGTTTCTTACCAAAAAAAAAGTTTTTCTGAAAATTTGACTTTTTTAAGGAAGCACTTACAACATTTTTGAGAAGCAGGTTCATTTAGTTAATTGCCAGAGAAAAATATTGAGGAAATTAAAGGGTCATATGGTACATTAAACCGTGCATAAATCATGCCGCATCTTTTTTTGCGTTAGCTGATTATTCCCCGTTCTGAAAACAATGAATCAAAGTCCTTCCGCGGAAAAATGGATAACCGTTGTGCCGCATAAATTAGCAGTGAAGCTTGACAGTCCTCCACGATCCAATAATTACTCTTGCACAGTAGCCACCGCGCAATTTGTAGAAATACCTGGAATCCGATGCGCCTCATCCTACCCACACTATAACTTCAGCCAAAAAAAATAATAATGAATGGCAAAGACAAAAAAAAGTAGTAATGTCCATCATTAGACATGTGCTTTGAAGAAAAAAATATTTTTTTTCCTTCAAAGCATCTCTCTCTTTCTTTAGCTACTACTCTCGTTTATCCTAGCTCTAGAATGAACGAATAGGGTTTGAAAATTGCTTTTCAAGAAAATAAAAATTATTATTTTTTGTGATACGCTCAACTCCATGTAACAGATCCTTACTAGCTATGCACACACACTACGGCAAAGGCAGAATACTGAGAGAGGATTTTGTTAGGAATTTTTTGGGAATGAAAAAAAACGCATTTTTCCTCTTCTCCTTTTGCTGTCTGATATGTAATACATCATAATTTCTTCAACTTTTACATGAGCACTCACCATTTTTTGAGAAGGAAAGTCGAAGAAAAAAAGGTCGACGTGACAGAACTATTAGTTTTGAATCAAAGGCGGCTACCATTTTATGATTATGCTTATTATTTCAGCTCTTTTTTCTCTCATCATTTCAATCGTGTGCTGATATACGCCACTTATTACAGTCAATCCTTCATTAGCTCTTCGCATGTAATTTTTTCGAGGCTGTTTTTCCTCTCTCATTTTGATTGGCAATTGTGATACGTCTTCCTATTTTTTATTGTGTGCCTAGCCAAGTGCAGTTCCACCTGAGATAGATGGAGAGAGAGAGGATTATTTGAGCAAGTCCCGTTTGAAAGTTGGAGATTGATTTGCGCCGAGAAGACGCGGGGAAGGGCACGGCAGATTTATTCATTTCATTATCTCTCAGCTACACTCACAATATTTGTAGTTTGCGGAATTGAGTTCATCGAGTGTAAGCAGAGTTTTGCTCAGGATTTATTTATTTTTTTGGTTGGGCTTCGTGCGACTTCACGTAACTTTTAATTTGGCTCATCTATAGAGATATCAACTCCAATCTAATGCGCTCTTCACGGGCCGGGCCACGCTCGAGCACGTTTTACAGCTTGCTACACGGGAAGACAATTTGTTATTGGACGGATGGTGCGCTGCGGGAGTCACTAATAAAATTGCTGGTACCTGGCACTTTTCTTCTTCTTCTCGCGCAGCGTCAGCGATACCAAAACAACTGCAAGGGAGTTCTCTGCAAATGATACCAGTCAGGGGATGAATGCTTCACGACCACTTGTAAATACTTTTTGTACCGTTCTGCAATCAATTTTGCATATAGATTCATGCAAAAAAAAAGAATTTTTAATGATGGGGGCGACAACTCACAAAATTCTGCACAGTTCTTTTCAGCTATCATCTTCACGAGATTTCCTCCCTGCCAACGAGTGCGAGTGCACAAGTAAACCGTTCTGTTCTTACAACTCTTAAAAATCTACCGCAGATGCTGCACCACTCCTCTTAATGCAACCTAAAATGTACGCAGACGGTACAGCGATGCAAGGTTGCACAACGGAAACGGCTTGTTCAACTCGTCCCATTTATTACATTGTGCTCGAATATTTCGCGAAAAAAATAGAATGCAGCAAAAAGCATTCAAAAAAACTTTTTCCCCTTCTTCTTCTATTATTATCCCTCACACTTCAAAAGATGCAACCTTCAGCATTCAACCCTTCACTTTTATACAATTTTTTTTGGAGTGTAGTGCAGTAGCAGTCTAGTGATTACATAATCACCGGTAATTTGATTGTTTGCAGAGTGATCCCGCACACTTCACTCCTCAGCTTTGTAGCTGGTTTTTGGTAGGAGCGTGTGATGTTCTCCTCAAAATTCGATTTCAATTAAGCTCCACCGCCCTGCCCTCTCCACACTCTTCACTGATGACTTAATCAACATCATCTTCGACTTGATCAAAGTTTAGTCCAATTGTGCAATTACACGGCTCAATGCTCATTGTGCGTAGTTCTCATTCTTCGCCTGAGCTCTTAAGAGAGAGCTGCTCTCTCCTCCAAAAAAAAAACTTTTTCGAGGTTGCTCTCTCCTCCTCGCCTTGCCGTGTAACTTATGGAGTGATGGCTGCACACATCACCGCACCGCACCGCACCGCTTTTTCCTCCTTTCCTCCTTCTCACTTCTTATTACACTCAATTATCATTTTATGCATACTCATTTTACGAGCTCTTCCTCTCCTTTATGCCTTTCCAATAATGATATCATCAAAGTTTATTGTCTGTTCCGCTTATTACGACTCTCATTCTTGTTCCCTCCACTGGTTATCGTGATCAGGCTCTCAACTCCATTTTCATTCATTTTCCGAGAGAAAATGCAAGTTCCAGGGTGGGAGCTGACAAAAGAGGGAGGAAACAGCACAAAACATATTTTGTGAGGGAAAAGTACCACTAAAAAATTAATATATTTAGTACGACTTTATTTCAATCATTCCTATACGAGCCCACCACAAACTTAAACGATGCTTCTTCGGTGATAGTGGTGGTGGTGGTGACGGTGGCTCCAGTCGTCGGGCTAAATTGAGGGAAGCTGCTCCTCAAAAAGGGCAATAAATTGCTCCTTTGCAGTTCCCCATTAGTGGGAAAATGTCAGCAGCGTCAAATGTGGTTTTCTCGGAGAAAGGACCGTGACTCCTTTCAGTCTTCCTTTAAGTTTGTGGATGGCCTTCTCATCACGTTCCTCATTGTTGGCAACGCTTATAAAAATGTGTTAAAATTCAGAACAAATATAAAAAGATATTTTCTCATGTAGTAAATATTTCAATTCATTTTTTAAAGAGGACCATTAGTAAAATCGAATGTCATTTTCGAAAAGTGTCGCAAAAATAATTTCGAGGCGTGTCCACCTCTCAATGGAAATTTTATGCATGGGCAACTAAACTGCCGATTGACTTTCTAATTTATGTATCCCATTTTATTGTGATTGGTTCACCAAAGAATCGAAGAAATCGCAGACAACTTTATTATTTTATTCTGCCACCCACAATTACCCTTGAGATATGTGTTGCTGAGAGGCCTCATCAGTTTCAGATTTTGAAATGAAACTGAGAATCGGCTAAAAAAGCCCAGCATTTTTTTGTGTATACCAATCCCAGTCTTACAAACTGTCCATTGTACAAGCTGCGATAAAAAAACGCACCCTTTTTTTCCACTCACACGAGCAGTCTGTACATTTTGTGTCGCTTTCATTCCGTTTTCGTGCTCTGTGCTCAGTCCAATTCCTATGCATTAGAGTATGAATGATGAATCTCGTAAAAACGAAATTTTTTATGCTACTCATGAAAACTCGATTGCCGCATGTTGGAATATATTGCTTTGTTCCATCATATAATATTCAATCTAGGAAAAAAAGTGTATTTTTCTCAAAGAGCAACTTACCAATCCCTAAAAGATGTGCTCTTTTCGCTCTCTCCTCCACCACTCCACCAGACATTTCTCTTTTTTTATCTTGAATATAAAAATAGGAGTCACCAGTCAGGGAGGAAAGATGCTGCCATCATCTACTCAATTTTTACGTATTTCTGTACACAATGAGCCTGCTACGACAATCCTCTCTCCAATAAAGGGGCAGTGGCAATAATGGAATGACAAATGGAGGAAAATATCATAATCCAAAAGGATGACAATGGGCAAAGAAGAAGAGAAGAAGAAAAAAAAGTCAAAAAAATATAATTTTTTTCTTCTTCTTCTCCTTCCCCACATATTTTTTTATTATTCAATAATAATAATCATAATATTGCATTTTTTTGCTCGTGAAATGGAGCTCCAAAGCTGAAAAGCTTTTGCTTTGGCTAGCGAAAATAAATGCGCCATGTAAATTTTATACATCACCTATGAGAAAAAAAAAGGAAATGGAGGCAGTTGAGCTCTTCACAATTTTTTTATGCTCTCCAATAACCTCTCTCTCCGAAGAAATGCTCATTTATTCAATTCGAATGGAAAAGGAGGAGAGATAGAAGAGAAGGAAGGAAAAAAATATATTTTGTGTGTAGGAAGGAGATGCAAAACAAAAAAATATATTTTTTTCTCCAGTGAAGAAGATATGGGCGCATAAAAGATGATCATTTTTAGTGGAGCTTCTGTGCTCGGATAAGGAGCGGGAGAGAAGAGGGAGTTTAGATAAAACAGAGAAAATAAGTCTATAAATGTCCATGATAATAAACGGGAGAGATGAAGTCATACTTTCTAGCAATAAGAATTACATCAAGAGAGAATGAATGGAGGAATAACTGATCTTATGAATTTCATTGAAATCATAAATATTTAATGGGATTGCAGTGCAGAAAGACTAGGCGGAGGGAGAAGAAGGCTGGTTTGGTTTGGTGCTGGTGGCTTTTTCTTACAAGGAAAAATTTTTTTTGAGCTCCGCAATGCCCATACAAGCTTGGGGCCATGTGAGGAATGCCAACTGAATAAATAATGGGAAGCCCTTATAAATTCAATATTTGTAAGAAAACTCATAGAAAAGTCCATAAAACTTGTTTGGCATGGTGATGGCGAAAAAAAACTGTGGAGGTGCTGTGCTGAAGAAAGTATAGCCGAGGAATTTGGTCCAATCATAATTCACGAGCGTTTCTCTGCACTTTTTATTCGCACTAATCCGAAGCTCACTCTCATTTACATGCATTCCCACACATGCCACACTCTCTCGTAATGAAATACAAGAAAATTGCAAATTGCTGTTTGCTTTGATGATGTACGGACGGAGAAAAGGATAATTTTTTTTGTTTTTGCTGTAGGGCCCTCTTACTCCCTCACTTTGGTGGTAAGCTGCTTCTTGTGCAAGACAAATTTCGGAAATATTTTTGAAAAAAAAGTTTCCAGCCTTCCTTGGAAAGTATATGAAAAGAAAAAAAGGGAAAGATGTGAGGTAACTGCATTTTTTAAGGGGCGCCAATTTCGCAATGAGTAAATTGAGGAGAGTATTATCGTAAAAAAATGTATTTTTTACTTATTTTTTTTTAGCTGACCAGTGCTAAAGAATGCGTAGTACGCACAGTGGCACTGAAGGCGATGTAAATCAGGTTTAGTTTATCTTTGCCGAGAATCAGAAGATTATCTGGCAAACTGGTGAAGTGAAATGGCCGGATGTGCTAATTAAATTAGTCGGTTTATTACCACTTCAGTGGAATGAGTGCATATGACCTCTGCAATTAGTGGAAATGACGAATTATGTCACACTTTTTTTTGCAGAGGGAGCTCTTTCAGAAAAAAGAACATTTTTCAGAGTGCTACTCCTTCTCATTTCGCAGTCAGCCAAGTGAGTTGAGTGTGAGCTGGCNCGAATTATGTCACACTTTTTTTTGCAGAGGGAGCTCTTTCAGAAAAAAGAACATTTTTCAGAGTGCTACTCCTTCTCATTTCGCAGTCAGCCAAGTGAGTTGAGTGTGAGCTGGCTTGAAATAATTTTTTTTAAAGTGACATGTGCGGCATCTTTTCAAAATTGAATGTGCAGACAGCTCCGTCAGTTTACTATATTTTTCGAGGGAGCGCTAAACCTTATACCCCATTGAATTGTCACAGCTATCCGTTGCCCATTAAAAAAAGTAACTGCTGAGGAGAACATTTCTGCATACGAGTAATTACAAAGCAATTAGAAATAATTGGAGCGGAGTTTTTTTTTCATTGTTTTACAAATTTTTATGGGAGCTTGCAGTAAATCCTTGCAAAACAGAAGGTTGCAGAAAAAAATGAACACCATAAGAAATCATTTTTCTGCTGCAGCACACACACATACTGAGAACTACTCAGATTTTATTTTTTTGGGCTTCTGCTGTTCCGCGCCACTCCACTACTGACTACCTTGCATTTTAGTCCCCGCTCCTCACAAGCTGAAAACTGTTGATTGACTGAACAAAAGGTTGATATGGCAAGTGGCGACTTGTCAAAAAAAATGAAATGGCGCTATCACCATCCCCAATCTCATGTCGCTACTAACGCCTGATTTCCTGTATTAAATTGGTCCCATTTACCTTCTACTTAAGAGCAAACATAATCTAATCTCTTTAATATATTTTGCTAGGCTTGCGTTTACCTCCCCCAGAAAAAAAAAGGATAAAAAGCAGAAAAATGGAGCGCTATAGAGTAAGTTCTACAAGAAGCACATTTTTCCACATTTCTGCTACGGCATACCATACCACCACCATCGAGATTTTTTTTTGTTTTTTAGCATTGCATGCCAACCTCCTATAATAATACATCCTTTTGGCGAGGAGACGCATTATCCAAATAAAAGCACAGAGTCACCCTCGCCTCTCAGCATACGTAGCTTTGGGTCTATACCTTCTTGCATGTCTTTTTCTTCCGTTTTTTAGGAAAAAACGATGAAGCGCAATTTAACAGGTCGAGAGCAACTTGTTGTGTCCAATTTTAAAAGCTATTGAGAGAAGTTGACAACTGAAAAGCTAAAATAGTAGGTCTGTAAAATGCACAATTAATTTCAAACAAAAACGTA
>JAHZND010000229.1:0-68787 GCA_027744115.1 Acrocyrtus sp. NNG-2020
ACTGAGGTGTTAATTTTTGTCATGTTGCATATGGAAAGTTACCATCTACCCACTACAGATGACACGTGCTAATACCCAAAAACAATTACAATTGTTCCTTCATTACACAAACCATTGTTCTATTCCCCGCGTGGATGCACCCATCTTGGCTACCCGACAACGGTCTTGCTCTTTTGCTACTATCAACTTCATCGCATATCCTCGTCCTCATCCACTTCACCATAGTGTCCCACACAGAACAAAAACGGGAGACGAAGACGAAGGGAGATTCTTCAGTTTTAACGTGTGTGTAAATATACAATAACAACAACACTGCCATTCCGTTTTTTTGTTATTACACTTAGGCGCATTCCCTTCGCATAGCACCATATGAGTGCTCCTTCCCTATGTAAAAATCTCGCAAAGCTGAAGTAAAGTGGTAAAATAGCGTGTACATTTAATTCAGACAGGCCACCAAACAGAAGAGTAACAGAGGAGAGAAGAGGTAGCAAAACTATGCAGGAGTACTAGACATCTCATCACTTTTTAGTCAAGTCTCCTTCCTCCTCCTCTCATCTTGCAACTTGCGCTCACGCTGCCACTCTCACTCTGCTCCACAGTCCGCACCAGCACCACTCTCCTCCTTCGTAACCGTCACTTAAATGTAATGAACTAATGAATGATAAAATATTCCCTTACATACTCACACTCGCCATCAGCCCATACTGCAAAAAAAAATTCCTACAAAAAAAATAATATTACTGCTCCCTCAAAGCGAAATGACATGCATGCAACAAAACACAAAATACTACGCAATCTAATTCCTCTCTTACAGCGCACTTTTCGTCTCGTTCCTTTGCATACTCCAAATTAAATACTCTTTTTTAGTAAGGCACTTTGCCTTACTATTTAAAAAAAACCCTCAGAAGAAGAAATAGTGCTTATCTCTAATTCTCTACCCTATTTTTTTCTATTGGCAAATAGCAAAAAATAAGAATATCTGAAAGCTCATGAACAGTATTACCCATCACCTATTGAGCTATCTTACACATTTTTTTTTCATTTAATGGCAAATAAAAAAAGAACTGCTAAAAGCATAGTTTTTCAGTGAGCAAGAAAAAGAGTTATACTCCGTGCATAATTTTATTTATTTTTTTTCCTCCCTATCTTGTTCCTCACTTCACAAAAAAAAGAAAAAATCTATAATGATGATCTCAGATACGGTAAAGTGAGTCGGACTTTTCTATATCTGCTCAAGTTACAGTACTGCACCGTTCTTTCCTTAGCTGAGAAGAATATAAAGAGCATTTAAATGCATGTGGATGTAGAAAAATGTTTTTAGGGTTAAAATGAGAGTATGCAAGGGAAAAGAGAATAAAAATGTATGGTCGTCTAAAATCGAGAGAGAGAGAGAAAAGGGAAAAAAGAAGGAGGAAGAAGACGAAGAAGGATGCTTTATATACATTTTTTGTACAAGAAATACCCAATATAATTCCACAATCCCATCATATTCCTTTTTCTGACGGAGACGAGGAGAAGGAGCGAAAAAGGTAAGAAAAAAATAGGATGGATGCGGATGCAGTACAATAAACATATTATATGTGTAATCAAATCAATCCAGTCAGGTAGCCCACTTGATTCTCAGTGTGACTTTGGTGGTGCAGGAGGAGCAGCAGCAGCGCCTAGCAGAACACACGACGGCTCTACTAACTTCCATTTATACTATTTTAGCAAAGAGGAAGACAGAAAAACGGAGACAGAGATACACGTATCTTCTGTGTAGAGATGGAATTTTAATGTTGATAAGGCTTGTGTGTATACCTGCGTGCGGAAAACAGTGATGATGAGATCGTAGTTGCCCTTCACTTGAAATTTATATATATATTTATATATATTTTTGCATGGCCAAGTACTGCAAGTATTAAGATGGTTTTTAGACCTACATGCCAAAGAGAGAAGAGCCGACCTACACACAGTTCATATATATAGAGCAGAGGATAAATACATTTTTTTAAAAGGAAGTTCTCTCTGATGCGAGCATGTGAAATCTCTGGTAAAAACTCTTTTTTCCCCAATAATATGCCGATGAGCAGGTATACCTGAGTCCTGTACTTCTACCCATAAAAACCATTTTTATCGTCATCCGGCGGCGGAGAAATAAAAAAAGATTAACAGGAGTAGATGACAATAGGAAAAGTAAAAGTAGGCAAAAATAAGTATGGTTCGTGGGCTACATCTAAAACAAACTAAACGCCACAATAGAGCTTGCAAAGAGAACTGCTTTGTTTTTCAGTAAAATAAACGACTCTTCATTGTTCCTTCTGTAAATGACCGTTTTTGAGTTTTTTTATGAGCGCTTCCTTGCTGCCTACCTGGATCTCTGAGTGATGAGAGCATTATTCTGTCATTCTGAGATAATCACCGTTTTTATGCAATTTCAAATGATGATGCTATGATGATGATGAGCTCAGCTAACTTTTTCTTAAAAGTTAGTGCATTTAAGTCAGGTTTATTTTAGTAGATTTTATTCACGAGCATTACTACTTACTACACTCATAAAAATGGAGAGATTGAGCGCCAACGGTTAATGGGAAAACATGGCCATTGTGTGCAAGCAATTCTACAAGATAATTTGAGTGGTACCTTCTAAGAAAATGACAAGTGGTGGGGCAGGGGCACTATACTAACTCTACTCTACTCTTTTCTCTCGGTTGCTCCGTTTCCCTCATAAAAAATTTTCGGTGCTCCAGCTTGAGGAGTTGCTATAAAAAACAAGGCCTCTGAACTCTTTTTCACGTGTACTACCACACGAAGTGGCTTCCTCTCTGATGGGAAGTGGAAATAAGTCAACTGTCAGCAAAGCATACTCCTTGTAGGAAATGCGAGAGATGGATGAGAAGATGAGAGTGCTGTAGTATGAGAGTGATATCAAATAAAATTCCTGTTATGCATATTTGTACTGGAGAAAATAAAATGCGAGGAAATGTGTCCTTTCGGGTGGAAGATAATGGCAAATAGAGTTGCTGCGCAGAAAGGGAATCCAATATTTTTTAAGGAGAATATTTATTACAGCACTCAAAACCCAGCTTTTTGAAATGGTGGGGAAAAGACAAAAGAGTGAAAAGATTTGATACGCGTAAAAAGAGATTAGTTAGCTGGTGATGAGCAAAAGTGTGACGGTGATGGGACGGCATTAGCACAGGATATTTATTAGTCCTTATACAGTATTCATCAGAGAGATGCGGTGTAGATAAAGTGGGATAAGATGACAAAAGTGATAAGGAGGAGCAAAATTCTAAAAAAAAACTGCGACACACAAATTAAAGTAGAGAGCGAGAGATTTGCGTGGCTTGACGTGAGCAGCGTCACAAAGTTGACTCTGCCCATGGCCATGACCACTGGTCAGTGCATTGCAGTAATGGTTGGTTATGTTATAATAATTCTAGGCTGAAACGTAATATATGAGGGTAGTGTGTAAAAAATACGCACACCGAAGCACACAATTTTGTGACTCGTGCGTGATGCAATATTTCACAGATAGGACAACTCTGCGCGCAAAGAGGATTGCTAATTCGTGGGATATTCCGATGTGAAATCACAGCTCAAGTTTCTTTCCAGAGCAGACAGCAGCAGCGCTTCGCAAATATCAAGGGTGAATATAGGCACATGAAGTAGGAAAATAGGTAATAATTCTAGCAGAAAATTTGGAAAGCAAACCCAAACTACTTGGTTTGATTTTGTTAGCTTTCAGAAAAAAAGGGGGGAAAGGTAAATACTTTGTGAAATTGCTCACCGTTGCTTAAATTTATTTAACAGTTTGTACAGATCACAGTTTGCACAGAGCTAGACAGAGTTCAAATTGAAAGAGTAATGTACTGTAGTGCCCGTTGGTTATTGTAGTGATATGGTAAATTGTAAAATAAACTAGTTGTCAACGCAGATCTAGTATTTTTTACTAATCTCACACTAGCTCGGAAGATATACAGCCACCAACTGGTCATAAAAACCGAAAACATATTTCATGCCCGATCAACTTTTACAGGTAATATCGCGACTGAATGAATTCCACTACTATGAAGAGTCATCATCTCAGGGAACATCCACCAAATAAGCGTTGGGGGCAATTTATCACATTTTACAGCCCAGTGTCCCTATATTTGTCACTCCGCCGACTGCACACTCAGTCACAACCCCAAAAAGCATTATTATTAGCTATCGTGGAGCTCACACATCATCCATCCCAACGAACCCTTCTATCACTGGCATCACCACGCCATAAATATGCAAAATAAACATTCCCTGTGTTGATACAACCACGGTCGTTCAGGTAATAAAATATTTTTTTCCGCCACGTTGTCCTACAAGCATCAAAATGGAAAATTGAGCTAGAAAAATTTTCTGCACGTTCTTCAAGGTGCTGAGTAAATTTAAAATGCACGAGAATTTATGAAGGAGGAAGCGACACTCTTTCTCGTAAAAAAATAGACAATGAGAGTGCATCACCGAACATTTCAAAAAATGATTTATTTCTAAGGCGGAGATAAAAAAATACTTTACACATATATTTAGCAGATATGTATAGCGAAATTACAAGGAAGTATAAAAGGATGCGAAATGGCTATTTGACAAACGAACTTTAAAAATGGACATAAATTTATCCTATCCTCAAATCCTTCTCTCCCCGTCTACGCCTTTTAGATTTCTTCTCCTGTCACTTCCAAGCACTTGTTCCTCCTCATAAAACTGCGAAATTGGCGTAGAAGGAAAAATTTTCGTGGATGGTTGCAAAAACAGCACTCACTCCTTTCTCTCATTCTGCAAAGGAAAAAACCATTAAAAAAGTTACTCCTTCTAGAACAAAATGGATTTTGTGAGCACTATAAACTTCCCAGTACTGTTACTGTCATCTGGTAAAGCTATTTCGGGTGGTATAAAACCTTATTTTTATTTGTTTAAATGCTCACTTGTGCAATCATGAACCAAGGTACGGTAATAAAATATCCAATCCATCTAAACGCCAAGCGTTCCTCAGGATTTACCTAATTTCATGCAAAGAATATAAAAACAACCATTATTACTGATACGGAAAGGACTAAGAAGCAATAGGAGCTTTTGACTATTTTATGAGTTCTTTTGCTACTACCTCCTTCTGAAAAGAATAAAAAATTGGCAAAAAATAAGCGAATGATTAACTTACGTTTACGCTTTTTGTTAGTTTCCTCATCCTTCTCTCTCGGATTGACTTGTCTCAGCTGAGGTGTAGGAGGGACGCTGGATTTGAGCATAGCTGTTTTATAGTCCAATGACCGGGAATGGCTCGTTGCTGCAGCCGTTCCACTGATTGTAGAAGGCAACTTACCGATAAGATGTGAAGGTGGCCAATCTATAGGATCTGGTCGTTTGACTCTAGGTCTTGGCCGAGATTGCTGAGAGGTGAATGTTGCGACTTTGCTGGCAAACTCAGGTGAAGAGCGTTTCTTTACGGGATGCTTATGACCTGAAGATTTTGGAGCATCGTGTTGGATGGGCATTTCCTTTACCGTAGCTTTCTTAAGAGTAATAATAGGAACCGTGTCCGGCTCCTTTCTCATCTGACTCTGAATAATTTTATATTCGGGAATTAAGTGGGTATTATTTATGAAAGTTGATGTGCTATTGAAATGGGATACTCTTCGCCTTGCTCCTGGCTGTTGGCATAAAGGCCTTACATTTGCTTCCCCAAATATATCGGGCATGTCAAGATATGGCTTTTCTGTGGAAATGGTTGGCAGCTTTCTTGTGCCTTCACTTCCTGTTTTAGTTGCTTCAAATTCAGCTGCTGTTTCAGAAGATGCTACAACACTGCTAGGCCTTTTTTCATGTGAAGCTAGTGAAAGTGTGGTTGGCTGAGTATTGTTGGAAGGGGTACTTCGATTGATTCTAGCATGTTGGTAACTCCACCTCCCTCGCTTTCTCCTTGTTGGGTCGTACGCTTCCTCTTCTAATTTCTGTTGGGCTAAAGTTTGGCACTCAAAGGGACGGCGAGCCAAAGTGGGTGTGGAAATAGATGCATAAGCAAGGTTTCTATTATAGTTTTCCAGGAATTTTTTTCGTTTCTGATTTTGATCCAAGTTTGGAACAGTACTGGCTACAATTCTTTCTTCGCTTTGGGCAGTTGTATAGTAAACAGGTCTGCGTTGAGTACTATGGTCGCTTGTATGCTCTATTTTGGTAATGGGTATTGAGATCTTCATTTCTCTGCCTGATTCTGGTCGCTTGCTCTCTAAATTAATTAATGTTAGTAGGTCCGTAGAAAAATTTTGATTTCTATTATCGTCGACAAATGAATTAGAAATTCTCTCGCTGCTCGTTTCTATTCTGCTGCCTTTCAAAAAATCGTTTGCACCCAAAGTGTTAACCTTTCGACACCATGAGTCTAGAGCTGCAGCATCTGCTCTGCTAACAGACTGAGAAGGGAGGTCGGTTGTTACGTATTTATTCTGACTCCGACTTTCATTAGGATAAAAATTTCTCGGAATAGGTTGAATAAACTTATCAGCTAGCTTCCCTTCCTGACTAGTTTTACCGACCTTTTGATATTTATCTCCGTCGGCCTTTTGGGTCAAGGCAGTTTTACTCTTTAACTTATCCTCTTCTTTTCCACAGAAGTTTTGATTACCTGTTAAGCCTTCAATTGATTTCCACCATTCCTCAAGAGCTTCCTCCATTCCGTCACTATGTTGTTGAGGTTTGGGAGGAGAATTTAGATTTTTGAGGCTTTCTCTTTCCCTGGAGTGTCGCTGCTCACCCTGGTCATAGCCAGTGTTAGAAAGATGCTGTGCTCTTGCCATTTCAGTTTCTTTCCTATCATGTTGTAGAGTGGTAATCAATCCCTTTGTATCCGGGAAATCCGTTGGGCTGATTTTGGCATGTTGGTAGCGCCACCTTTCCGAGTGTCTTATTGTATTATCATCAACAGGATTTATCGATGAGGCAACGCTTAGGTTATTAGCGGAAGTAGTGGGAATAATACGATTTTCCGGTAGGTTTCCGCGCAATGTTGCTTCAAATAAATGAGACATATTATTTGGAGGAGGCCTGGCTGTGGAAATTTCCATTTGATTCATTTCAAATTGCCTGGGGTGGTCATCGACTCCAGTGCTATCACCATGCTTATTTCTTTTACTTGGGCGACCAGTGTTTATGCAGTTGAATAAGGTAACGTTGCCGAATTCTGAACTCAAAGTGGTAGTAATGGCTGCAGGAGTTCCTGAATCGGAGTTGGAGCCAGAACTGGAATCAGAATTGGATTCAGTATCAGAATCAGAATCGGAGTTGGAGTTTGGGTTTGCATTAGAATTGGAGTTAGTGTTAGAAATGGATATAGCGCCGCAAGTAGCATTTGAATCAAGACTGATGTCCGACTCAGAATCAGATTCTGATAAATTCAAAGCCTCTCTATCCCATCTGCTCTCTGCGGCATTGTCTTCAACTTCACATTGATTCCTAGAGGTGGAGGGGGGCAATGTAAATGTAGGAGTTGGAGGACGAGGAGGACTGGCAGAATCTGGGCGGCCGAAAAAGTAGTCATATACATGGGAGTAATCGGGAGACCGGGATTTTTCCCTGAACAATGAAGGTTTAGGGCTATATTCTCTATGCCTCTGTTCTGACCTTGAAACTGTAGATGAAGACACCGTTTTTGAGGAACAACTTTTGTCTCGCTTCGCACGCTTATCTGGAAGTTCACCGGTGTGCATTTTACTTTTCGTTAACATCTCCGAGTTGTTAAAAAAGTGTTGGGAAGCCTCCGATGAACTTTTGCTATATAATTTGTCCTTTCCGTGCTGGGGGTGTTTGTCATCAGAGCTTCTTCTTCTCTTTAAAGATTTTGACTTTCTTCCATGAGTTCGTGACTTTGGGAGAGCACAGTCAGAGTCAGAATCAGACCCAAACAGTTGAAAGGCTAACGTTTTATTCTTATCATTTGGCCGCTTCTTATAAGGTGGCTCTTCCTGGAGGGTGCAAGCTTTAGGGTTCCTTTTTTGGGATCGTTCCCCTTCTGTTGGAGTTATGGATATATGGATGGGAGAAACCTTTGTTGCAAACAAGTAACTGGGCTCGGAAATTGGAGCTTGGAAGCAATCTTCTTGGCTGACATTTGCGTACTTTCTCTTCAGAGACATTGTGTCACTAGATTTGGCGATTCTCTGAGAGGAGCGATCTTTCTTACAACCATTGTTCTCTTCTGAAGATTTGGGCATCTGCTTATGAACTCGTTTCTTTGAGGTAGATTTTGAAGAGGACCCTGCAGGGCCGGTTTGCAGAACTGAATCTTGCTCAAAATGCATCATTTGATCAGAGGCTTCACTCCTAGATTTCTTTTTATTTTTGGATTTCCTCTTCTTAGCTGATGGTTCATTTAAAATGAACTCAGTCGCAACCTTTATTTTTTGAGGCAGTCTCACTGGAGAAACTGAAGTTTCCGATTCCGTTTTGAAATGTGACTGCCCAGGAGTGCAAAAAAATTGCTTCGGTGCCGATGGAAAGCTAAGTGTCTCCCTTGTTGTTTGAAAGAGATGACCCACTTCAATTTTCTCCTTAGTTTTCTCAACTTTATTGCCTTTGTCTCTTGTAAAGTGTTCATCAGTTGAACGTTTCTTTGCTTTTAAGGACTTGCGTTTTTTTCCATGAGTTAAATCATTTGGGGCGGTGCCCAGTCTCAATTGAACATGTTCAGGAACCTTCTGCGAAGTTGAATCCGGCGAAAATAAATTAGGCATAGACTTTTCAGAATCGTTTCGGGAACGGGAACGCTTCGGTTTTTTCGACTTCTTTTTTAAAGAGCTTTGATCTACAGGATTGCATTGGAATGCGGTATTAGCCAAAATTTTACTTTCACTCTCGGGAACAACCTCTGATGTAGCAGCTTCGTTCAGCTTCCTCTCCAGATTAATTCCTTTCTCCGGGTTTTCAGAGTTCTTTTCGAATCCCTTATCATGAAATCTTTTCTTATCTTTCTTCTTCCGATCTCCTTTTTTCGCTTTCTGCTCTTCACCTCTCTCTTTCCTTTGGTTTCTTTCATCTGCCCTACCATCTTTACCCTCACTCTTCCGTTGCTTCTTTCCCTTCCTATCTTTTTTCTTAGGTTTTTTATCTTTCTTCACCCCTTTCTTCTCATCAGCAGATTGCTTTCTCTTCATCTCTCCTTGCTTGAAGACTGTTTCGCCCCCTTCAGTAACACTGAATTGACCTGACATTGTTAGTACCATTCCCGTTTGACCTTGAGAAACAACCTTATTCCAAGTTTTAGTTGCAGGAAAAAGAGGCTTTTTCCACTCAGCCCAATCCTCTTCTTCAGATCTTTTCCCTTCCGTCCTCGAGCTTGAACTAACCTCAGACTCAGACTTTCGCCATACTGCCCGCGCCACCTCATTAGCATCACGTTTGGCTGGTGAAAGAGGATTCCTCCATTCAAACGAATCCTCCTGTTCGGATATTTCTCTTTCAACCTTCTGCTTTGCGCTAACCTTAGACTCAAGCTTTCCCCATGCTCTCTCATTACCATCCAGTTTTTTCATTACAGGGACGTCTCCCTGCTCGCCACCTCCACTCCGATCTTGCATTGGATTTCCCTCATTGACCTGAAATTTGTTTGGAACAAGCTTCCTAAATGAAGTCAATAGATCAGAATAGAGGATAGATGATGTTATCTTCTTCTTTTGCCCTCCATTTCTTCCTCCCTGCTAAAATTTGCGTGTTATCCTCAGCCATATTGTCCCTTAAATTTTATGCATATAGTTTATGTAAAATGCAAAACTCACCCGACCCCAGTTACTACTCATGGCTAAAACTAGTTTACTCGAACGCACCGAGAAACTGAATGAAAAATTTAACTTATTGGAACTGCTTATTAACTGAGTGAAATGAAACCTGTAGTACAGAATTGCATATGAAAAATCACCAAAGTCTACTTGTGGCTGGCTGGCTGAATTCGTGTGCTAATTACCAAATTACAAATATCTAATTCTCTTACGTAAATTGCTATTGTATTTCTCAAATTTCATAATTAAAAGACATATGACCTCGGCATAGTAATAAAATTTCTCGATGCAATGGTGCAAAAGAATACGAAAATGCATTGAATGACAATCGTTTATTACTCGCAGGTAGATACAATTACATTGAAAAATAATATGTTAAGCAGTTTAAACGTCACTTAGCAAACGGAAAAGGAGGCAATCATTCTTCTATTGCTCGCTCTTTCTCGCGAATTACGACATTCAGACATTAATGAATTTTAACTTCCTGTGAGATGAATGTGTTCAGCAGCGCCGTATTTTGGGTTCCATTACAGTTGGTTGCACTAATCGGGACTCTGTTGCATTTGCCCGCAGCAGTTTTCTCTCATTTAGTAGATGGCACTAAATGGACAAATAAATTTACAATGTCTTTCCTCATTCCTCAGCATACACCTTCACCCATTGTTTTTTAGACTAGCTGTCCTCAACGATTGGAAAATTGCACATGCAAAATACATACAACACAGCTCAATGAGCTTTGAAAACAGTTTTCTTCTGACAGTCTCAAGACATTTCTTGACATTTCCTTTTACATGGAACATTGCGCCCTAACTACAAGCTTCATACACAATAATGGTGCAGCAGCAGCACTACTTAAGCTTCATAATTACACAGCATACGAGCAATAAAAACTTGGCCAATGCATTCAAATTATATGCACTTAAGTAATATGGTTATGATGATTAGGAATCTGAATGTGTACATTAGTACCCGGCAGAGAAGTTGCGAATCCGAATTAACTCAGCATTGAGAATTGGTAACACTTTTTTTGTCTCTGGACTTTATGCCGCTAATAGAAACAGCAAGCATCATTAACATTTTTAATGTGAAATCGATATTTACGATAACATTGGCAGCAAAAGCTAACTTTGAATTTCAGATTTATGTATAAAATGTAAAATGTAAACTAGTTTTTACTTAAACTTGTATGGGTTATCTCATATTACATCTTATGGTTATTGGTTACTGGTTACATAATAAGCTTAGCTTACTAAGTACGTATCTTTAAATTTTCATTTGATTTTTATCACTCTTCGAATTCATTTCCTTTTCCTTGTTATTGCAGGGTACTTTACGCTTGTCATTTGTTGATACTAAAAGCTTAATGCAGCCGATACTCAGACACTCAGCGAGACGAAGAGATTAACAGTTTTACGACTTTTTGACTTGCACTTGAAAGCAAGGAGCTGTTACTGGAGAAGCTGTTAGAAAATCATAAAAAAGAATGACTGAAGAACTATGATTCTTGTCATATGCTCAGGTTAGGTACATTCTGTACCAATGTTGTAATCATCATAGCCAGCCTGGAGCACGTTTTGTTGATGTTATTGACTCCGCTTGACTTTATAAATATAATGCAAAGCTAACTATAAAAACAGTTGCGATTATGAAAAGGAAATCGTAAAAATTAATTGCCAACCTTTGTACAAGAGGTGTTCATGAAATTTTGGGTGGCTTATGAGTCATCTGATCAGCCAGTTACGACGGTTCTACAATTTGAGCTCTAAATGCCAATATAAAATAGTATTAAATGAAGTTATTTGGGCTCGTAAAGACGTTAGACGATTCACTTTGCAAGTGGATTTAACCTTGATTTTTCGTACACAGGCTCAAATGCAATGAACAGCTGCAACGAAATTTTTTTAGATAAATGCCATCTCACCTCAATTAAATTTGCGAAAGCAGAAATATATGAGATCATCCATCATCGACATTTTTAGTTTTACTATTGGGTATTGGGTATTGTTTATTTTTGGTACATACATTGCTGTTTTACATTTCCAGATTATGTCCTTTAAAATTGACTGTATCAAGTAAGGCATATAAAGTTAGATTAGATGTGCTTGTAAAAGTAATTTTTACATTTTACAAAGTCCTTCTGTAAATCATCTTTTGGCTTTAGAGGGGAGGGGGAGCACTATCCCATCAAAAAAACAATTTAGTTGCAAAAACTAAATCTAACGACTTTTTGCTATATTTTTCAGTCACAAGGACATACAATACTTATTAATTATGTCATATTAGCATTCATCATCATATCATTATAATGCATCCATAATGACGTAATATAGCTATAAGTTAGTAAACTAGCTATACCAGTTATAAATATAAACTACATTTGTTAGTATAGATAGCCGCATTCGGTCATTGGCAGTAAATACTTGGTACTGCCAGTACCGCCACTAAAGAGAGAAAAGTCAAAAGTACAATTTTGTGTACATGATTTGCTTTACACAGTGACTAGTAGCACTTAACAGTAATACTAACGTAAGTAAAGTGTAAAGGGACAATCGGCCATTTTATAGTTAAAATCATCTTCCCTCCTAATAGAAGAGACAGCATAAAAGAGCATAAGCATGCACGCGAATTGGCAAATTTATAGACTACTTGACTCCTAGAATTCGCAAATACCCACTAATGGCTAAAATATAACACCGCGGATAGTCCCTGCTCAGCGCGGGTAACTCCGGGTAGCATTAACATGTCAAGTGTCTTATTAGGCCGCGTCAGTCTCATCATCGTCTCGGTTCCTCTTCCTCTATCATCATCTCTCTCTCTATCTAGCGTGTCTTCCCATTCCAAAAAAGCATCTCTCATTCTGTACTCTTCCTTTTCCACTACAACTGTACTTACCATACACCAGTATAGCACTCATCACCAATACACAACACATATCACATCCATCATACATCATACGTGTCCACATAAACCGAAACCAATCCATCCATCTCCGAGCTTCTACCTACGGTCAGCCTACGCACTGCTTGCTTCCACCGTCCGCGTCCGTCCCACTACCATCTAGCGCAGTACTTATTGCACAACCCTCTCCTTGCCATCTCATCACATCTCTCTCACTCTCCTCTCACGACGCTTCGCTTCTCCTTCGTAAGAAGCATTTTTAGCATAGCAAGAACAAAGCCGTCCAATTTCAGCATCCCTACCACATTGCCCTCTGCCATTCACGCAGTGTACCAGGAGAGCACAGTGAGCGAGTGAACCCAAAAAAGCAACGCCATCCTTTGAACACGGGGAGGTATCCCGGAAAGCCGTAGTGGCTATCCTTGCTGTGCTCAGCGAGGAAGGAGAGAGAGGGTAAGGAAGGCTGAGCTGTGCTCTGTGCCGAGAGTGTGAGTGTGAGTGTGCGTACTGACTGGGAGAGAAGCAGGCACAGTGGCAGTTTGTCGGTTAAAGCAGACACAGGAAAGAGTTGGAGGAGGAGACTCACACGAAGCGAGGGAGTTCTGTCTTCAGTTCTGTTTTTTACTTCTACCACTTCTCCGCGTACAAGAGAAGAATCAAGTTGTGAGCTTGCCAGTTCTCCAATTTTTTTTGAGTTGGGAGAAATTGCGAAGAAAAGGTCAATTGGGGGAAGGGTCGTGAGAAGTTCAGTTCAAAGTTGTAATTAGTTGGACGAAGCAGTCACTAATTAGTTGAGAGAAATGACTGACACAGAGGTTCCGCGAGCAATTCACATCGGGGACTTGGTCTGGTAGGTAGAACCTGTAGTAGTAGTGTGGAAGGGATTTAATTATTTTTTTTTAATAGGGAATTGACACCGGAAGATGGTTTCTTTAAATTTTAAATGGAATGTGGTGATTAGTGTTGGATGTGTTGATTCTAATAGAGTGAAAAATTATTTTTTTTGAAAAAATGTCGATTTAATAATTTTAAATATCGGTTTTGTTTGTTTAAAGGGCTAAGATGAAAGGATGGTCCCCATGGCCAGGGAAGGTAAGATGGTTATTTTAAAAAATATATATATTTCATGGTTTTAAAAATATAAATTGTGTCAGAAGTGGCTGAAAGTAGCAATAATTGCAATTTTCGGTAGAGTTTTAATACTTTTTTATTTATTTAAAGGTTTGCAACCCTACCCCAGAGTTACAAAAGTCTAAATCAAAATCAACAAAAAATCAGTTTTGTGTTTGGTTCTTTGGCACAAACAACTATGCTTGGATCGAGGAAGGAAGCATCAAGGATTATATGTTGTACCGAGATCGGTTGTCTAAAGCTTGTAAAACAGCAGCTTTCAAGGACGCCTGCTTGGCAATTGAGGACTACATCCAGAAGAAAGAGGCTGGAATTGACGTTGATGCAGAACTATTTCAGGAACCGGAAGCTGAATCCGAATTGCAGACTAACCAGGAGGGTAATGAGGAGCAGCTTTCAGATGTAAAAGATGACATGGAAGCCGAAGTAGATGCAGGTGCATCTCCTGATGATGTAAGACACTTAATTAAGTTATTGTTTTTAATCAATTAATCTATTATAGTAATTTGTAAATAAAAAGTTGTTTTTTTTTCATTATTGAAGGACACAGTTGTGGCTACTCCATCACCAAAGAAGCGAAAGAAGAGTGCTGATGATTCGGCTTCTGAATCAATTGTAATTTTTCTTGCACTTAAAACTTTCATTTACACATCTGCAAACTCCAAAATGTCTCAAACTGGAATTTATCTAGTGGTTTTGTTGGACAGAACTAAAATAATCATAGTTTTTAAATGTAAAGTGGGTACGAAAGTCGTTACCTTTTGGATTAATTTCGAAAAATGTAGAATAAATACATAAGTTCGTAAGGATGGTCACTATAGGGTGGGGGGTATATTGTGCATCAGGGCTTGTATGAACACGGTATGAACAAGGGTTCTCTAATGTTTAATTTAATCTTGAAGAAGAATAAGATGTATTTTAGGTTCTTTACGCATTTTTATGTCTTAAATTAAGTTGGCTAATTCATGACGAAAATGTAGTAGTAATTGCCTAGTTTCAAAGTTTGTACAAAAACCAATTGAAGAGACATTTTGAGGGCCCCGTTGTAAATATCTGTATCCTTTGACTATTTAACTGGGTTTACTCAGTCATAATTTTAAATTATTCAAATTATTGTCAACATCTTGTACCTAATATGATTGATAACCTGTTACTTTGCCATACTAGCAATCTCCTCCATCGCAGAAAAAGAAGAAAACTTCACTTCGTAATGGCGAATCGTTCTCAAAGAAGCGTAAAACGGCTGGATCTCCTGCTGTGGACGGCACATCATCGTTTGTCAAGTGTCCAAATCATGCTCCTCCTCGCAGATCCGCTGCTGAAATGTTTATTGATCGTCCTTCATCTTTTAGACCGGCTAAGGTAAGAATTTAAAATTGCAAATGCATCTGATTTTAAGACTCAATGATATTGTTACAGTGTCAATATGTCTATTTGTTTATTTGGCTTAGGAGGACGTTCCCATCAATATTGGATCAGTTAGTCAGTACCTAAAGGACAAGAAAATAACACCTTCCAGCTTAAAGTTTGGCTTTCTTGGACTCGGGATTATGGGTAGGGGAATTGTTAAGAACTTGATTAACTCAGGTCATCAGGTGATTGTCTGGAACCGTACTCCGGAGAAGGTAAGTGGGAAATAGAAAGCTATATTTTGTATTTTTGTCATATGTTCCTTGCTTTTTAATTTGCTTTGTGAGGTACACATTTATTTGGTTCGTCTTCAGTTATGCTTCGTTCGTGTATGTTTACACGGTAAGGGTAAATGGTCTGGTATGGAATGGCTTAGTATATTACTTTGCTCGTACAATTGCATGGCGCCGTACATTTTTCATTTCTGCAGTAGTGAATAGTGAATGTAGTACTGCAACTGTTACATCCAAAAAAATCTAGCTTGCAAGGTTGCAGTCAGCAAGTAGTTCTCCCGCTCCCACCCAAAAAATTATATAACTTTAATTTTTATTTATTCACAAGAAAATAATTCGTATACTATTTACTATAACACATTACTGATATGGATACTTAATATATAATATTCATAACCTAAAGCAGTTTTGAAACGTTAATGAGGGTATTAATCGCATTTTGTAGGATTAGTCACATAACGCAACTTTCCACTATATTCGAACAAGTTTTTTTTCTCGTTCGTATAGTAGGATTGCGCTTCAAAGTTACCAAGTTAGTTAAATTAAATTATAATATTTAATATCATAAATTTAATGACTGATCAAGTCCATACTGAACTTGAGAGTATTCAGTAAAAAGTAAATTCTAAAAATAAAAAATCTGGATTTGTTTTGATGAGACATCTACATATCTGCTACAAAATGTATACTCTGCCTCGTTCAGTTAAAAATTCTCTACTGCGTATATCTCGTTATATGTAAATTGCTTTTTCGAGTTTCAAAATGTTATTACTAGTGTTCTACGTATTAAGGTATTTAGTTAGACCAGTAACGATAAAAATGTTTCAGTTGCGAAAGGTTTTTATTATTATGAATAATATGTATTACATAGATCGAACAGAACTAGTACTGGTTGATTGAACAATCGACATGAATAATACATCGTTGTTGAAATGTGGCTTGTGTACTCGTACACTAATTACTTCAATTACATATTTGTCAGTTACTCACTCCCTTAGAAGTAGTGTTAAAAAGAAAAGGCTCTAATACTATATGTTTAGGTGACGAATCAAACTATTGTTGGGTATTTTTCACAAAAAATGTAGTGTAGATCTGCCCTGTTTACAATTCTAAAATCCAGCGTTCCTCCTCCTCCAAATCATTGTATCTTTCATTGACTCGTACCACCGGAGTCTCTAACGATTTTCATTTTTATTTATAGAAAGTGGTGATTGATTTAGTTTAGTCCTATGAATGAACTTAACACAGTAATTGAAATCTTACATTTTAATAATTTAGTTATAATCAGTATTTTAAAATAACTTACACTACCACTCACAACAGCTTAACTAACTAAATAACAAAACAGCGGAATAACAATGATTGTTTTAGTCTTGTATCAATTCGGTTAGAGATAGTGTTGAAATAATTTTTAAAAATCTATCTCGACGAACTTAGCAATCTGAAAACTCATGGAGTGAACGTGAAAATAATATTGATCGACAGTTAACTCTTAATAGTAAGAGAAATGAAAACAATTAAATTGTTTAAGATGAGTCTTGATTTAAGAGCTCTACGACTAAATTAAACGATTTATTTAAAGTAAAGAAACCATTTTCAAATACATTCTTAAGTTAGATTTTAAGTATACAAGTTTAAACAACTTCCAGTTTAGTAGTATCTTCTTCTGTTGTAGTAGGGGTAGGGGGCGTATCGACTTCAGCTAATTTTGAAGTCGTTGTTACTAGAATGTCGTCAAGGTTCTCAGCAGTAGTAGTGTCATTGTTTTCGGTATCAGGGTCAGGGGGTGATGGCGTTGAGGTTGAGGGGAGTGTTTCTGTGGGCGGGGTGATATCAGAATTACTGGTGTCAGTTGTGGTGATCTCCGAGGCAGCCTCATTCTCCCTTTCTATTGTGTCTTCCACTAGTTCCACATTGTTTGAAACTTCTTTACACTCTAACTCATCGTTTACGCTGCTATCTTCCAACACAGTATTGTATTTATTTCCATTCCTAGCAGCACTGCTAGTGCTGCATTCACTTTCCAAATGTCGACAGGAATGAGAGGAAGTAGCATGCTGGTTGTAGTTGTAGATGGCTACAAACTCGGGAGGGATAAGAAGAGATACGTGCTCCAGTTTATCTAGTCCACGGGCCTCCAACGCCACATGATAAACCTCTGCAGCTGTTTCATGAGGCCCAATAAACTCCTCGCCCATGTCATCTAAGTAAATGGAGTCAGTCCTCCCACAAGCTCCCATTCCACGACAGGTGTCAAAGTTCAGTCCACGTGGAAGATTTTCCAGTATCTTGTTAAGAGTTTGAGCTTGCCACTTGTACGTTTCACGAAGTCGGAGGAGCTGGTGACTACTGAACTTGCATACTTGGTTCCGCTTGAATACGTAGTTTTCACGAACTTTGCAGAGCTGATGGGCTGAATAGTTTGCAACTCGTCGGACCTTAAAGGGTAATTATTACAGTTATATAACTAGACTATATCAACAGGTTCCCGCATGTAGTAGAGAAATGTACCTGGTCATTATATTGATCTCGTAGAGTATGCAATTGCTGCGTTCCATAGTCCCGTATTTCCCCCAAGTTTTTGCTTTGGGTAGAGTAGCTCTCTCTAATTCGATCCAGTTGGGAGTAGCAGTTGTCCTTGATTTTCTTCGCCTGTTAGAATGACACACAAAAAATAGTCTGATAGTAGTGCTTGTTTCGTGCTGCTCATAATGGATTAGTAGTCAGTAGCCCATTTAATTATGGTCAAATTAATATTAAAAACATCATATCATACTTGCATGTTGTAGTTATCACGTAGCCAATCCAGCTGCGAGTTCTTGTTTTGTTCCATTGAGTCGAAAAATGCACGAACACGTCTGGTCTGCTTTGTGGTGTTGACGAAAAAGCATCTTAGGCCGAGCCTGTTTTAAAATTTAGAAAAACATTTTCATTAAATAATGCTCCCAAGCCTTATAGTTGAATAGAATAAGACAAAATGTAGGAAACCTTACTTTCTCAGAATACACTTGATTAGTTGGAGAATTAGGACCAAGACAAGAAATGAGAAGGCGAAAGTCCACCCCACCAAGATGCTTACTAGTCTGACGTCCTTAAACACATTTACGTCCATTCCAAGATGCACGTAGTGGGTAATGTTGAGGTCTTGATAAGATGCTATACATAAGTAAAGTCCGTAGTCCACACTAGTCACGTTAGACAGAAGAAGAGAACCGTTCGGTGCGATGCGGGGATAGTGGGGTGAAAGCGGTGGTGCTGAGCGCTGTTGAATTCTTCGAAAATGTGAGGGAGACGAAATTCCCCAGCTAGAATCGCTAGTACTGGCGGAAATAAGTTGTTTTGAAGGTGTGATCCAAGTAATTTTTGGCCAATTAGGTTTTTGAGCATGACAAGTAAGTTGTTTATCTTTTCCCATAACTGCATAGAATTTGTATGGGGTCTTGGCAATAATGTTGTTACTGGTACATGCCATTGTCAGATTTTTTAAGTACTGGTAGAAAGGATGTCGTACGGTCTCACCAGTGTGCTTTCGGTAAAAACACCACATGTTTTCAGTAGTGTTAGTGTCCCCAATAGAGACCTTTGATGTAGCTATCCAGTCGATGAACCATCTGTCCTGGCAAGAGCACTCCCATCTATTCCCATCCATGTACAATTGTTGAAGAAGAGGTGCGTGGGTGAGTGTCTCGGGAATGTGCATCATTCCATTGTCACTTATATCCAACTTTTTCACTTTGCTCAGGGAGTTGATCAATCTTTCGGTTTCGATGAGAGATCTCAAGGCAGTCTCTGCCGAGGAGAAAGTGCCAGCAACCCACATGTTAGACATGTACAGCGCCTCCAATTCTTTGTTATTGTTGAAGTAGGGCTCAAAAAATTGGACTACGTCGTTGTTACTAATATCTATTACTTTAATTGATGGGAGTGGGGTGAATACCTCCGCATCCACATACTCTATCTGATTATGACTAACGTTCAGCTTCCGCAGAGATTTCAGTCCGGTGAAGACTTGCTCTTGCAAGTGAAATATTCGGTTATGGGAAACGTCCAACGATTGGAGCTCGGTGAGGCCGTCCAGGAGCCCGGTGGGAATGAGAGCGAGGTGGTTTTTGGAAAGGTCGATGGATTGTACAGAATACTGATGAGAGGTGGAAGCGAGGGGGAAGCTAGCGTAGGGGATGTCGTACAGGGAATTATTTACTGCTTGCAGGTGCACAACGTGGGGCATCGTTTGGAGAAGTATTGTGGCTAAACTAGGGCTACTATCACAAATGTTAAGGCTATCCATACTCTTGAGGGAGGTGAAGGGTTGGAGAGCACCTTGGAAGAATGTAGCTGCATCAGAGTTGTCTCCGAGTAGAGACCCTCGTCGAATTGTGAGCTTACGCAGGCTCCCCCTACTCTTTACGAATAGGCTACTTGTGAAAAATGACTTGGGGTCGAGGCGCACCTGCAGGAGATCTAGCTCTACTAAGGTGTCTTGTACTAGGGCGGGTACCATCCCCATTGACTTAGTATCAAGTAGTGCATGACTTATACGCAGTACCCGAACTCCTCCTGATAAATCCAGTCTTTCCGGCACTGGGGCCGCGGTTGTCCCACCTCCGGCTGAGCAGTTGATTTCAAGCGTCTGACTAGATCTACTGTACTCGCATTGGCACGGTGTTGGGGGACAGTGGTAGAGATGGTTAGGTATGGCATTGTTACTACTGCCGTTTGTAGGAGGTAACGAGCTCGTTGTCACTCCTTCAGGTTGGCTTAGTGAACTGGGGAGGATGGGGGGTTCCCGTGTAAATGGTATGTTGGAGCCAAGACCTGCGGATTGAGTTAACGGGAGTAGCCCATACACAAGCCATGTGAGCATGAACGCTTCCGAAGATAGCGCGCTGAGAACCGTGCAGCTACTACCCCTTGATCTTTTAACCCCGTATAACATCTTATCTTTTAGTAGACTGAGAGGAAGAAGTCAAAAAACTTCTTCTCAGCTCAGACTCTGTCTCTCTCCTCCACAAACAGAGTGTCTCTCTTATCAGTTCTGTGTTTAGTTCCAGAGATCTGAAAATAAAAACATGGGAGCGGGACGAACGCAAATTTAGAAGGATGTTTTGACCTTTTCTATTTATAAAAAAATAAGACACAACAAAGAATTTTGTTCATAAGCTGTCTATTTAGCTAACTGGGATGAATAGAGTTTATGGCTAATTGGTCTGTTACGTTGTGCACTCTTTCCTATTCTAATAAACGAGCTCACTCATCATGAATTTTTATTGACATGAAAAGCCATAAACTGATGCTGGTTAGGAGCTGGTGGTGTACGTATAGCGAACTTGATCTCTCTGTGCCTGTCTGTGCTTTACTCTGAATAAAACAGGAGTACATTGATTCGGGAAAAAGATTAGCAAACTCGAGTTGGAATTGATACATCAGGGTTAAAAAGTCTCTTTTGCGGTTTGCCTCTCTCTCTCAGACTGATTAGAAAAGTGGGAGAGAATATTATTACAGCACAGAAAAATTTGCGAGCAGAATATGAAGTGATATGATGAAGGTAGACGCATTCATAAGGCCATAATTGATTTAGATTTATGCAATAATAGCTAAACTGCTCTGCTGTCTGTGGTCCACAGTTGTCACACTCTCATACCAACCTTGAAACTTCTGCTTGTGCACACATCAACCATGAAACACTTGTCATTTCTACTATGTAACTTTTATAGCAGATTTGTTTGCTTTTTGCCCCTTGTTCCATCTTCTGAATGTATGCTTTTTAGCTATTTAATTATTAAATTACTCTTATTGGGAATGATCATTAGATTGCAATTTTTTCTTTTGGAATGAAAAAATGTGCTGAGACATATCTAAGAAAAATATTTTTTCGTGGTGAGATGAAAACGTATTAACATTTTTGGGATTGGAAGGGATCCAGAAAAAAAAGCTTTAAAATATTTACGAAAGAGTGAGCCTGTCTCTGAGCCATTGTAAATTTGCACTAGAGTCATTTTTTTTATCTAAGGATGCACATTTTTATTACTCTGTTCCCAGCATATAACTCATCTCAGCTTCCCTCTCTTGCAGTATTCCATTGCAAAAGTGCAGCTGCACTATACGACACCACTCTAGCTGGCTATTGACGATAAATTTGCACGGAGAGTTTAGGCATTTCTTTTTTTTCAGTTGGAACATGACTTTGCTTAGGTAGTGCTTGGCAACTCATATATCTGTCACTCTTTGAGGAAATTTTCTCCTGACTTTATAGCGTAATTTTTTATGATGTATGTTGACGGAACAGGATGAAAAAAATATTGTCCTCTGCACAAGAAATTTAAATATTTGCAAGCGCTGGAATTCTTTGGAAAAAGTAGTCAGCGAGAGACTTACCACATTTGTATTCCACACATTATCTCTTTCCTCCTCCTCTGAACAAATTTAACTCGGAAAGTTTATATTTTTTGAATACTTTTGTTGTCTCGTCATTCAAACTGTTCACCATTATCTTAAATTTCGGTAGGTCATAGTGTAGACAATTCAATGATTACTCCAGAACTACGGGCACTTAACATCTCAAAAAAAATTATAAATTTATTCCGCTTGTAAATGTTGTGCGCGCACATACAAGAATATTTTTGTTTTTATAATTTTCCTCACTTTTTCATGTCAACTTGTCATTTTTATTATTATTTTGTAAAATGTGTTCCCAGTTTACAAAAAAAATATATTAAGATAAAAAAAATTGAGACTCAATCCATGTTTGCTGTGTAATCAGCAAAGGTAAACTAGCGTTTAACGACTGTGTGGAAAAGGAGAAAAAAATGAACAGACAACAGAAAAGAGAATCTCTCTCTCTCCCTCTCTGATTGTTCCTATGATAACATCACAGGGCACTAACACTGCAACGTACTTTGTGTTTTGTCATGAGCCCTCGCTACTCCTAATAGGTAGTGGGAAAGACGTCCGTCTTGCAGTGAAGGAATGCACAGAAGTGAGTTTTTTTTTAAAAAAAAGGAAAACTGAGTCGAGAATCGAGACTGTTGAAAGAGAAGGGGGAAAACAGAGCAGAAAAATATTGTGAGCTGCTCTCACACTCTCTGGTCTCCTCTCTAAGCTCTCTCTGGCTTCTATATATCCTTAGCACACAGCAGGGAAAAATTTGATATAAATTTTTCATCCAATTCATACAAAATATGGTGTTTTTAGTTGGCTGAAGTAAAAACAGAGTGAGAACTTAAGTGTATTGGGGATTAGGTGGTGGAAAGCGGTGGAGCATGAGCATACTACAACTACTGCACAGTATTAACAACCACAACCACCTCGAACTGTTACATACTACTAGTGCTCTGCTTTTGATGTGTTTTTTAAAGGTAAGGTTTAGCTTGGAATTATAGGGAAAGATGAGAGATTGAGAATTCTATGTTGAATGTTGAGGCTGAGAAGGTGTATTTTTGTGAGGGTGAATGGTAAAATGCTGTAATGTTGAGAGTTGAGAGACTGTGTTTGGCAAAGACGAGGAAAAAAAAGTGGTCGATCGTGGTGCGTCGTTGTTCGTAGATTTGCTTCTTCTTCTCCTCGCTTACTCTAATAATCCAATACACTATTTTTTACTTGATACCTAATAATAATGCGCCTTGATCGTAGTAGCAAACGAAGAGATAGGCCATGGCATGGGCCTAAGTATGAAGTAGGAGTAGGAGGAATAAACTGATGGTGTAGAAAAATATGGGAAAGTTTGGCTGTGGCTGCGATATGTTCGTTCGTAGCCTTTGTCGTTGTTGTTGTTGCTACATTCGGTAAAGTTGCTAGGGAAGGAAGAGGAGAAGAAAGGTTCAAAAATAGGGTATGAGTGCCTCACTCTGTGTGCATGAGTTTGGACAGGTAAAATGTGATTTTATTTGGAGAAGAAGAGAACGAACAAAAAGCAATATCGCTTTTCTTGTAGGAAGATTTTAGGTCTGAGTTTGAGTTTTTCAAATTGGAGATTTTAAGAATGATGGGAAAATATGCGAAGGTCGTTGGCTCCGTTCTGTTGAGACATTGGAATATGAAATGATGTTAATGCTGGAAATATTGTCCAGAGTTTGGACTTTTAGATGGAAGAAATGAAATTGGTTGTTCTAACAGGTGAGAAGTGAGGTCAAACTCAGAAGAAGATGGCTAAAAGGATATATGTTTGTGGGAAGTATAGTGGGAGTAAAAAAAAGTTAGGTTGGCTGTACGCTTCTTTTATAATAATCGCCATCGCTTAGGAAAAAGCGTCAGTGGAGGAACTGTAGTATGGCCATGGCGCTTTAGCTTTTTAGCTCCTTTTCGGTTGTTTGCTTTGTTGTTTGCGAAAAAGAGCGAGGAAAGTAATATTGATGAAAGCGGCTGGTAGGTCTGTTTTCATGTACGAAATGGACGACTATTTACCATTTACCTTGTCACGTGTATGTCAGTCCTTGTTTGTCCTCTGGGTTATTCATGTAGAGCTGGCTGGTCATCTCTCTGATGAAAGTGGAAGTAGGTTTCTGTAATATCGGAGCAGCTGTCACGTTTCTCTGCTTTTCGCTCACTTGCTGCTACCCTGCTCCATCTCCGTTGTTTTAGTACTTTGGCCTGAAATGAAATTGACAGTGGAAGTATATGGGCGTGAGGTTGTTATCTTGACGGGAGTATGGCATGGAAAATGTGACATTGCATGGAATTGATGCTCGTTAAAGAGCCATTAAAGATTTTTTTCTAATTGAATTTTTGATGGCATTGGGACTGGGAGCAAAAAAGAGGAAGAGCTGTGGTCATTATTGGAAAAGAAGTAAAACTGATATAGACGCTGCTGGCTGTTAGTTGTTACTATTTGATAAACTAACGTGTTTGGAAGATGCCAATGAAACACAATGGAATGGAATTCCATGTTGCTTGTTGCGGTTTGGAAATTTTTTATACACTTGGCTTGTTACAAGCTCGTCAGGTTTTGCTAACCACTGCCTTCAATTTATGGCTGGTGTCGTATTCTGCAGGAAAAATCGAGGATGTTTATTGGAATGGGGTATTCATGTTGATAATGAATGATATTGTTGATGAAATAGGTGATGATGTTTGTGTGGTATTTCCATTTCTCATGGATGATGACTATGGAGAGTTGAATGGGATTCTTTGCAAGACGTACTTCCGACACTTGCTTGCAGCTGGTTTGAACTGAGTAGCGCTTTTATTTTCATTTTTGGTAGCGTTTGCTAAATTGAAATGTGCAATTTGGCAAATATATATGGGATGCTTGGCTTCATGCGAATGGCTTGTTTGGATTACTGTATGAGAATAAAAATGGGGATGGTTGTAATGGGAGAATGGGAGCGGAGGGGATTATGTCATACTCGTAGATTTAATGATAAATAGAAGTAAGGAATTAAATTTATATGATTGGGTGGGTGCTTTTAAATTACTAACATAAAATGTTTAGTACGGGGGGTGAAAGAAAGCTTCCAGATGATGATTTCTAATGCGACTGTAGTATAAATAGTTACACGAATGCAAGGAATATGTATGGCAAAATGAACTTGTAAGTTGCACACTAAGGAGGCTAATGATGAAATGCATAGTGGATGGAGTATTTTAAGAATTTGTTGCTCTTAAGTGCAAGGACTTCGTTGAGGCTGGCGCTGAGCAGGGTATGACCCCATCTGACGTGGTTACCAGTGCTGATATAACTTTCTCGTGTGTTGCGGATCCGCAAGCTAGCAAGGATGTGAGTATCATGAATATATTTATAGAAATTCTGATTTTGTTGGATGGTGGAGGTTTAAGCACAAAAATTAAAACTTTGATTTGCCGTTACAGATGGTGTTTGGAAACTGTGGTGTTCTTCAGGAGATTGACACCAGAAAGTCATATGTTGAAATGACTGGAATGGATGTGGAGACATCCAAGGATATTGAAGAAGCAATCACTAGCAAGGGAGGGCGCTATTTGGAAGCCCAGCTGCAGGGAAGCAAGCAGGAGGCTGAGGATGGACAGTTGGTCGTTCTGTGTTCTGGGGATCGATCTCTTTATGATGATTGCTTGAGTGCATTTGCTGCAATGGGGAAGAATTCGTTCTTCATTAACAGTAAGAGGATAGTATTAAAAGATTGGGCAGTGATTCCAATTTGATCTCCTTTAGCATTTGCTCTCGAATAACATTTGATTTTGCGCTTAATGATTTTTAGGCAGCGCTGGAAGCTCTACAAAAATGAATTTGGTTCTTCAACTGATTGCTGGGGTTGTTATCAGTGGTTTGGCAGAAGGGATGGCTTTGGCCGATCGGATTGGCTTGGATATGAAAGACGTGATGGATGTGTTGGGTCTGACCAACATGGCTTGCCCATTAGTTCTTGAAAAGGGATCTTGTAAGTAAATTTGTTTGGTTATGGATTGAAACGTATGTATTATGGGGAAAAGACTAAATATTCTAATAAATGATAGTAATAAAAAATAATAATGTACAATTTTCTATTTTAGTTATGGTTGATGGGTCTTACAAAACCCAAATGCCGCTTCAGCACATGCAGAAGGATTTGAATTTGGTTCTGGGAATGGGCAACACTTTTAAGCAACCACTACCAATGGCGGCTACTGCGAACGAAGTGTTTAAGCACGCTCGAAAACTTGGTTACAGCGAGCACGACTGTTCCGCTTTATACATCCGCGCAAGGTTTTAAGATTATTCCTACTTCTCCATATAGCATAATTGAGAACTTGCCCGAGTCATTCATCGTGATGTAGGCTATTCTTCGTCCTTGGGTCTTCAAGCAGTCAACGAGTATCAAATTCCCTTTCCAGGGAGTTTGATACTCGTCAACTGCTAGCTGTGCGTGACCATAGGAGACCAAATTTCCTTATTTCCTTTTTCCTAATGAAAAAATCCAGGATGCACCGATGCCTCTCCTGTAGTTAATATTTTCCTAATCTATTAAATTTGTTTCCTGGACAAATTCCTCATCCGATTTGTTAAATCTCAATGCACTTTCTTCTTTGATTCGGACAAGTTCTCAACAATTGCTGTCGCGTTTTCAGATTTGACAAAGCACTAAATGAGCCGCGTTTTGCTCCTGAAAAATTGACAATTCAATATAAACAAGGTGTGCAAGCTGATCAGTCTCAGTTTTGTGGTACTGATGACGAAACTGATGGTTATGATGAGAATTCTGATGAAACTGAATTATTCTAAATGAATGTAAACACACTGTTCTGTTATTTGAATGAGATATGTCTCATTACTTGTCAACTGTTAAAATGTATAACTAAAAAAAACTTGTAAAATTTAAATTTCCAAAAAAATGTCATTGTTTGAAAACATCATACGTGTGTACGTAATAAAAGTTACTTGGATATGTGAAAAGTTGTATAGTTTTTGAATGAAATTACAAATGAAATGTAACAGAATGTATAAGCTATACAGAACGGCGGTAAATAAATACTTTAAAAGTGAAATAATTAATACTGATGACAGATCAATACAAAGCTACTTATATCTAAGTGTAATAAGAGAAACTATGAGTGTATATTATACAGTCCCATATTTGATACTAGAAGATTTTAAGAGCAACTTTCTGGAATTAGCGTGGTTATCCATTCGTAGGTTTTTCTTGATTATATACGGTAGGTTGAAGGTGAAACGTAGCTTTTGTTCCAAAAACTTGTTTTAAGGTTCTTTGTTATTTTTAATTGTACTTTTTACTAGTAGGACAGAGTTTATTGATGTACTCTTGTAGAATGTAGATTTAGGTTGCTGGAAAAGGAGTTGAGCGTTTTTGAATTTTTTCTCCTAGTACGAGTGAGTATGTAAGGGAACATGCGTGAAAAGAAATGATCTAGCATAAAAAAGGACGACTTTGTTTGATGTAGCATGAGGTGTACAATGAAATAAAATTTGCAGGATACAGAAATGCGTGGCAGTTTTGCTTAATGTGTATTTTTTTTGGTAAGACGTGTTTTCTAAGTTATGAATTAAATAAATAATTTTTTCTAAAAAGCAATTATGTATATATGACTTACTACGTTTTGGTAGTTGAGATGGCCTCACCATCTTTACTACTTCATGTCATTTTTATCATAAGTTCGATATTCCAATAGTCAAAAAAGAGCTAGAGTTAAAATGGACTTTTCAGTAGATTTTCCAGCTCGCATTGAGCTGTGAATAGTGGTGTGTATATTCTTCTTGTTGGTAAATGCATATGTATACTCTCTACATAGATAAATTATTATGTAGTAGATTAAGAACGGAGGAATTTAAATTCTATTTGATGAATATTTTATTCCTATGCTATTTGCTGTGCTTGCACTCTTCTTGGCGCACTTTTGTACTATGCTTTCTCATTAGTAATATCAAAATTTTTGTATTTCCATTTCTTTCCTTTCAGCGAAATCTACGTTAACTCCGATTTTTTAACACAGAGTCGTCACCTCTTTTTCTTAAGGTTTAATTCTGAAAATGAGTTGTTAAGAGTTATAAAGAAGTCTCATAGAGACTTTGACGTTTCCCTTTCAGTAGGATTTAGTTTAGGGAATCTCTTACAGGTATCCACGTTCTGGAAATAGCTTGTAGTAAATTGAAATAAAATAAAAATGATATATGTAAACGTTTCCGTCTTTCGTTGTTGGTTGTGTTTGCGACAATTTATTTTTTATGAAAACTTTTTGGCAGAATATTACCGAAACCCGCTGCTTCTTCGGTCTATTTATTCATACAGTTCATATGCGAAATCAGGAGTAGCAGGTGAAAAAATAGTTATGAAAACAAAGCATTTGAAAAATTTGAAATACATAATTTCTATTTTGTCCATTAGTACCTTCCTATAGAATTTAACTTTAACAGTGACAATCAACTCATTTCCTATTTTCAAAAAGCTGGTACCCTTAACGATTCCACAAACGAGTAAACGTATCATAACTAAACTACACCTAAAACAATGTTGAGGTAGGACAATAATCTTTTTAGTGGATATCAATTATCTTATTATTGCAGACTGCAATTCGCAGTGTGGCAAAAACGTTTGGTTTTTAAAAAGAAAGGATACTGCCCGACTTCTAACATAATAGGACTGTACGAGTGAGCAGTGCCTCTGTCTATTTATGCATGGTTTTTCTTTCCCCAACCAAATCTTGCAGAAGGCAACGAGGAGTGAGAACTGATGAACAAAGATCAGCAAGATTTGGCATAGCTGGTGCTGCTGCTGGTGCGGATTTAAAACAACGCATCTCACACAGGCACTGCGCAGCGATGCGTCGTGGCAGTGAATTTGCGAGATTAGCGAATTTTACATGGAATGCTCAATGTGTGAAATCATATATGTATTATCTATGTAGTATAGCTGAACGGGTGTCTTATTACCTAAAATATGTACGAGTGCACCAAGCGTATATATGCTTTACGCAATATGCGAATGCAAATGAGAGTTGCTGATTCGAGAATGATAAAAAATGTGTGAGCTATGCAGACACCCTAAATAATTGTTGATTGTCGCGTTTTAGTTAGTTATTTTTAAATACTTAATAGAACAGTACAGATAATTTAATCAATAAAACTTGCGCTACATATATTATAATTAGGTACCTATATATAATTTTCAACACTCAAACTGGAGTTCGCAGTTGGAAAAGTTCATATAACTCCATAAAAACAACTCTTTCTTATGGCTAGTAAAACTATAATTAGAAATTAATATGGTTAACAAGTTTTCATCTTATCAAAGAAATAATTAAATGAATTATTTATGTATATGTATATAATATAGTATTTTTTGACTTACAAGTTAGGTCGAATACACAGACACAAAAAAAATCAACTAAATTTTTTAGTACTCTCTTTACCTGGTTTCCCTATAACCTGACACAATAATTTTCCTTCCTTGCTGTACATACGGTGAACTGTATGTGCATAAATTTGACAATGTATTTGCAACAAAGGTTTTTACCTTAAAATTACTTTCTCCACAGCTCGTGTCGGTTCACATTTCAACAGAAATACTTAAGTCGACTGTGTAATCAATAAATAAGTTATATAACATTCAAGTAATATTCTCAAATTCTTCAATACAATTACGATTTTTTAACTGCTAGATAAGGAAATTAAAAATTAGCTGCTGTTCTCAACAATTCCTACTGATCCTGCTAACTGAGCTCTCTACACAAAAACCATTTCAATTTTAGCGAGGCCCTTATACAAACATTAAACATTCAATTTTGAATATTTTTTTCTGCTTTAAACCTCCCACCAACTTCCTGCTGTAGCAGCAACATAACCTACGGTGTTGTTATTTAATTATTTACCATTATTGTTACTGTTAAATAGATATTTACATACCATTTTCATGGATAACTAGTAACAAAGCATTTGAAAAATTTGAAATACTTAATTTTTCTTTTGCCCATTCCTTCATTCCTATAGAGTTCAACTTAGACAGTGACAACCAATTAACTTCTCATTTTCAACAAGCTGGTACACTTAACGATTCCACAAGCTAATTACCGTATCATAACTATAACTACAAGAATACCAAGCTAATTTGCTATACTCTAGTTTAAACTACACATACTCGACGCCTACCATCCAAATCCCAGCTAAACTGACAACGACTCTTTTCATGTAATTTTCTCAGCCGATAAATTCAGGGAAGCTTTAGAACTTTTTTTCTAAATACTTGTAATTTAATTAATAATAAGTACTGATCTCTCTATATTTTAATAGTATACTTATATTCTCCTACAAACTTAATCTGGAATTTCGTTTATCATTAAATGTGTATCTAATCAGTAATCAGAATGCCGAACGCTTTCGCGTGAAAATTAATGGTGATTACTGATTTGATTTCGAAATATCCAAATACCTACTAAATACAAATAATTAGTTTTTTAAATTTTTATTTTAAACAGATACCGTATTTGAAACAGTTTTTAGCCATTACCTATGCTTATTTGCACCCCAAAAGCATTACCCAATGGGTAGAAAAATAATATATATTTTTAGATAGTTGTAATCACAATTAATAAATGTGCAATGTCAGCATCCACAACGCCACTTACTAAGCCGGGTGAATGCTTCGCCAAGTTCTCAATTGCGAAGTCGCACGCAGGAAATACGTGAATCATGTATGCTTCCTGCTGAGAGTTCGGATGATAAACATTTATGACACCCGCTGCTTGCTTCAGTTGGAGGTAACTGATGAATTCATGCTTCAACTGATTGCTCTGGTGTAGTACGCCCATATGATCATTTCCGCAGGGTAAGGCCAATAACATACAGTGCTCCCCTTTAATCTGCAATGCATTTAAAAACCATAGGGATTCAGAGATGGGGCCTTTATTGCAATAAATAACAGATCGTGTATCTTTTTTTTGTTACCGGTCTCACCTTTAACTTTCTGGCAATGCTTTCCAATTGATTCTCTTCCAATCTCATTCTCTGAGCAATTCGCAACGGTGGATTTGGCCCATCCGGGTTGGATGGCAATGAATCATGAGCAACATCCAAGCTGCCAGAAACAAAGTGCATTTGTACCACAGCACTTTGACTCTTCAATTCAAGCGAACCTTTCCACATAATGGGATGTTTCTGTAAGGAAATACATTTTCTTTTAATAGCAACTTTCATTTAAAAGTACTTCCAAAACAACTACATGTTTGAAATTTCTAAGCAAGAATTTCTAAGAAGAGATTTCTAAGGAATAAGTAAGTACCTCCAACACCTGTAAAAGTGAATTTCCAAGGCCTGCCTCCCCAAAGGAAAGATTGCGATGTGGTCGGCCCGTTATAGGATAAGATGGCTCCAAAGGAGCAGCCATTTCCCTTGGCCTTTCTCTCTCTTGTTCCCTTGGGGCATTTGCAGCTGCTGCGATAGCAATTGCTCCCCTGTCGTAAATATTGACCAACTGTGGTGAGCCCAGTTCCGCGTGCGCATTTGATGTAGCCTGACGGTTGGAATGTTGCTGCTGAGGAAGACCTGATGCCGGATAAATCTGCGGATGTCCTGGGAACACCCAAGCGTCTGAACCACCAACCGAAGGGGAGTTTACACCCCTTTGGTTGTTCCCGTGTACAGTTGACAAATGCCGGGGGGCATTACCACTAATTGGTCTAATGGTAATGCTGGCAGACTCTTGTCGAGGCACCTTCGCGCCAACAGCAATTGCAGGTTGTTGATGTCGCTTAGCAGACGTAGATGACTGTTGATGTCCCATTGGACGATTTTGTATATTCGGTGGAATGTAATATGGCGAGACCGAAAGTTGACGCTCCGGCTGATTGGTGCTGTAATGAGCAGGAACATCGAAACCTGACCGACCATGGTCTGATGCAATGCGCATGTCCGCCTAAACCATGAAAATGAGACCGACTATTAGCAAGCACACCGAAGTAGATTTTCACACTAGAATACTGGAAGAAATTATAAAGGAGCCTCTACCAAAAAAAATTGGCTGAAAAGCGAAAAGTAAAACTTAGGTAGGTTTGAGCTATCTAGTATGAAAATAACTAAAATGATGGACTGATTAATAAAAAATGTAGTGCTTATCAAAGACCAAGAAATTCGACTAGCTTCAACTTATAGAGAAAAATATGAAGCCCTGAATTTTTTTCTACAAACTTCTACCGTACCAGTGGCACTACTTTTCTAGCCATTAAAGTAGAAGTTATAATTTGGGCAGGAGACTGACTAGAAATTGAAGGGAATGTCAGTGCCATCACGTTTTCATTATCATTTCTTCCATTACTTGGCTTTGACTCTGATGTACTATTATTATTATTTTAGGATTGAGTCACCAAGTCCAACGGTACCCAAATACGCAAGAGATTAGACAGCACTTACGTTTGGAGCATTATTAGCCATAATGCTAGGGTGTACAGTTTGAATAGAAATCAAGGACTCTTGCGACAGTGTCACACGAACCGGGTTTGGATTATTTGCTGGAGGTTGCATATTACGTCCTTCTTCTAGAATCTCGACGCTCGGTGGACGTGGAGGTCCATTCCCGTTCTGTTGATAGCAATAAAATGCCTAAGTACCTTAATTTCTGTGCTTTCTTTCAGGTTTACTTTCAGGTTTACTTACCGCTGCGCGGGGTCTAAACTCCATCGGATCATCCGCTCCTGCACTCGGCCGGAACATATCAGACATCGTTCTATAATGAGTTACGTAAAATTAAATATTAAGCAAATGCTACAATATTGCAACAACTATTTTATATTTAATTAATTAATTTTAAACTTAAAAAAAACTCCAAAGAATTTTCAGCTAAGGTTTGTTGCTTGTCTGGTTGACACCTCTTTCACTTTACTTCTTAGCTATTACCCTAGCACTATTCTTTACTTGTGTTGGATTGCCACGTCAGCTATGTACTAGTTATGTAATTGAACATCTAAATAAGTCAATTTAATTAAGCTGTATCTAACTACACCATCCTCATCAGTGTCAACCCAGTAAATGGCTTACGTGCTGATTGTGAAATAATCGCTACTGTACTGTCGGTGAACCACACTCTACCTGGGCTTTCCTACATACAGCGCCGTTGGCCGTTGCATGGCTTCGAGTTCCAACTCATCGGACAAATCGCCATGCCATGCCAGTCCCAGTACTATGCTTATCCCATTTCTTATAGTTAGTCTTGCTTTTACAGGCCCCCTCCTTGTCTTCACAACCATTACATACTTTTGGGCATAGCGTTTATTGGTTTTCGTGCTATTTACATTAATATCATCGCATAAGAAAAAAGGAGCAGGTGCATGGGCTCTTTACGCATTTTTGCACTACAGAAATGCATTTAAGTAACAGGGCAGCATTCTAGGTGCAACTTGCAAATGTATTTGTAAAATTAGCAATTAAGAATTTCTCAATGTTTAATTCTGAGAATGAATTGGTAAGAGTTCAAAGGAAGTCTCATAGAGACTGCCGTTTCTCTTTCAGTAGTATTTAGTTTAGGGAATATCTTACAGGTGTCCACGCTTTGGAAATGGCTGTAGTAAATTGAAATAAAATCAAAATATGTTATAAATGTAAACGTTTGTGTTTGCGACAATTCGTTTTTTGTGAGAACTTGTTTAGCAGAATATTTCCGAAACTCGCTGTTTTTCGGTGTATTCATTCATACAGTTCATATGCAAAATCAGAAGTACCAGGTAAAAAAATAGCTATGAAAATAAAACATCTGAAAATATTGGCATTTTCACTGAATAAGTAACAGTTTTATTGTAGTTTTTAATAGGGGATATGGTCTTTAATTTTCTGCTCTCATTAAAATCTTTCTTTTTGTCACCAATGAACTAGCATAAGTTATATGTTTAGGGTACTTTAAAAAATAAATAGAAACTAATTACGCTCACAACTAACCCTAAAGTTCCTATTCTGTAGAGAACTTATCATTTTACTTCTACTTCCTAGTTTACATTTTTATCTAACTTACATCTAGTTAGCAGGGTGACAGGAAATTCAACTAAAATAAAAAAAATCATTGGGATATTTTAGAGAACATTTTTGACCTGTTTTAAAGGAGCATGTCTATATAAGGGTACATTTTTTTCTATACATTACTATCATTTAATGTATTATGTAAACTCATAAATAATTAAAAACCTGTGAAGATAACACTTTACAATTTCTTTGCAAATTACCCTGCTTGATAATGAAATGTTTCAATGATGATGATATACATCGGCTCACATACACGATTAAAAAATTAAATAAAAGACTGTGCCAAAGACAATGGAAAACTTAAAATCCCGTACTGTAGCACTTATCAATAAAAATTAAATTTTTGTTAAGTTATTAAGTTTTTCGCCTTGGATATAGTGTTTTTAAAAAGGTGTTGTTTCAAACCGTTAATAACCGGTAGGCGCTCATTAAATAAATCGAGACAGTTACAGCAACATCTAGGAAAAAACGGCAATATAAAGTACGTAAAAACAAAACAAATTTTCTTATCACACAACCAGAGAGAGAGACCGATTACAGGTATATACAAATATATAAATTTATGTAGTAGGTGTAATATTTTATCTTCTTATAGTACAATTAGGGAGAGAAAGTATTAAAAAGAACTTAATTACACAATTTCACTTCAAATCTACAAATCTAGCGCGGTAAAATGTGATGAAACTTGCTGGAGAAATTCGAGTGATTTTCTTTTTCGGTATGGAAATGGTAAAGGCTGGTTTAATTCAATTTTTTTTAATGTAGCGACGCTTGTTACTAAAGTACGGTAATGAAAGGATGAAGAAGGTTTTTAAACCAGTTGGGGTAATGAGTATAAATTGAATGGGTAGGGTTTAGACTTCGTGCTTTTTGTCACGGATATTTATAACCACACTTAAATTAGCAATTACATGTTTATACGAGGAATAATTTAATTTTTCGTCTAACAGATTTTTCCAACAACCACCAAAATGGTGTATTTCTCGTGATACGTATGAAATGACCACACTTTCTCTTTTCCATGGAGAATTGGCTTCTTGTGTGAGGGTTACCCTCCATTAATTTTTTTCATGTACCGACTCCAAACCGTAGAGTGAATGATAAGAAGGCAAGTAAAAGCCAGAGGATGCCGCTGCCGTGGAATATTGAGCTTGATAAGCTGCCGCTTCAGCCGTTCGTGGTGCGTGTGAATAGGTAGAAGCCAATCCCAAAGGGTCATAATGGTGAGATCGTGTCATGCATGGGTATGAGGAGCCCAAGACCACATCTGGATGAGATTCCCGTTGTGCCTGTAGACAGTGTGCTGGAGAGCTCGTCACGATTCCTGCCGTTCCTGGATTTCCCATCATGCTTGAATGGTTGGAATTACTGAAGGGAGCTACTGCTCCAATGCTACGGAACACAGGACAACCAAAAAATTTAAAGACGTTCTTTCCTTAAACAAAATGTAAGAAAAATAAAGCTTTCATTTCACTAATTCCTCCTTTTTTCCAACTTGTAATAGATTTAAAAGGAGGAGCTTCACCGCAAAAAACAAGCTATTAACTGAACAGCATAAGACTCTGGGTTTAATTCGATATAAACGTGATGAGAAATTAAGTGGAAATTAAGAAAAGGGTTTTCTTTGGTATCAAAATTGAAGCAAGTTGGCTACCTGTAGTGGTCGGATGAAGTTGGATGGGCTGGATGGTGAATGGGGTACACTGTGGAATGGAACGAATTCCCATTGAGGGCAACTGGCGGTATAGGAGGGGATGCTGGTGTTGGAGGTGGCTGATGTGGTGGCTGATGTGGCTGTGGTTGTTGCTGCTGTGCAGGAGGATCATTTGGTCGTCTCTGATTTCTCAACTTTTCCTCACGTCGCCTGCAATAAAAAATAACATTTGTTCACTTAAAAAGCACAAATACCTCTCTATCCCTATTAATGTTTTCATCCCGTATCGGTCCACATACCACTTTGCCCTTCGGTTAGAAAACCACACTTGAATCCTTGCCTCTGGAAGGCCAATTTTTGCAGCTAGTCGTTCCCTTGCAAACACGTCAGGGTAGTGAGTTCTCTCGAATTCTAGGAGGAAAATAAAGCGTATTTTTATTGCAGTGTACCTCTTACAATGGATTTTCTCTTTGGCGTTTTCTTCTTTAAACCTCTTTTTTTACCTTTCTCTAAGCTCTCAATTTGTTCATTTGTAAAAGAAGTTCGGTTTCGCTGCAGCTTTCTCTTCAGTCGTAGTCTGGCTTGATCATCCAGCGGAGTTGGACTTTCCACTGACGAGTTGTCTTCACAAGGGCTTCCTGTGTCTGATAAAGTTCCTGGAATTGAACCAAAAAATGCGTTTTCTATACTAATTAAATTACTTGCTTCAGAAACATGCAAGAAAACATTGCCCCTCTCATTTCATCTCTTTCGTTTATTATTACAGTTTATTATCCTGATCGTCGAAGAAAGCAGCCTTTTCCCAGAGACTAACTTTCATTCCCTATCATTTTTTGGAAGGAAATGGGATATCAGATAAGGAAGAAACATGAGCGATCGCTTATTGGCAAAGACGACAAGTTCCAGAAAAAAAATATCCTACAAAAAACGAACACCTTCAGCATCTCTCCTCCTCATATATATTTTTCTCACAACAAGCACGCCAAAATTCACTACCCTTCCCCACTCTAAGCGCTGGAATAGGGATGTGGATGCCACATACAAAGAAAAAGTGTCCTCCTATCTCTCTCCAGAGATGATGGGCTAGGGAAAACTAAACTGGAAGTGTGTAGAAAGCACACACCACCACCACCACCATTTTTTTATATTTTCCATTTTCCCAGCATATATACCCTACATCAGTAACAAAGACTATCCACCACCAACCAAAAAAACCAAAAAGGCAAAAGCAACACCACCACCAAACCTCCTCCACTGGTGACTGGTGCACCGCCACCCTTCCCCACGAAAAAAAACCAACTTGGTTGAATACTGAATCCGTTAGCGATTCTCAGTGAGGCAGAAACTCGTGATAAAACTGCTCACAATCACAAATAACACGTCAAGAATTAAACTAAAAACTTGCCAGGAGAAGGAGAGACTTTCAATTTGCACTGGATCTTCCACACTGATATCAATGGAGAAAGAGGAAGAAGAGGAGGCAAAATATATATTTCCATCTAACTCGGATCCCTCTCCCCATCCCCATTCACTTCCTTGGCAATAATGACAGTCCCTTGTAGCCTTTCTCTGAATATATCCAGTTTATTTCAGACTAGTTTAATGCATTATTTAATGAAGTTAGAGGGAAAACGCATTTCTCCACTGTAGCAACCTTCCCACTCTATATACAAATGAAAAGGTACTATTTAAAAATGTGGTAGTGTATTCGTCATTCGTTGCGCTATACTAAAAAGCGGCATCATAATAACCACTCTCCACGTTCACATCCTTCCTTTTCAGGAAGTGAATACAAAACTTGTTCAAAATAAAATTTGTACAAGGTAGAAATGAGAAAATATTTATAAGTGTAACGCCGCGGAAAAGCTTGCCAAAAAAATAATAAATTGAAAGGCATATTTTTCGGGTATTTCTTTCCGTTTTCACTTCCCCACCGTTCATTTACGGCATATGCGACAGGATTCTCGGATGTGTGGCTGAGTCACTGATCGGAAAAAGGAAATGAAATAGATTGAAATCTTTTTTTTTGCAAAATTTAATTTTCAGAGGTGGAACAGGTGTACAAAAACTAGGAAGCTGAAAAAGGGACAAGAACACGCCTGATCATCTTCAAGTTGCTAATCTGGGTTGCAATCCGAAAGAAATATTCCGTTTATTTCATCACTGAATTTTTTGTATTATTTAAAATGACGGAATAATGGATGTCTACTTCTTCCCCTATAACAATCTTATCAAACTGAGGAAAGTTTGAGAAACGCTAAAGACAATGAGAGCCAGGAGGGAGAGAAAAAAAACCTCAGGGCTTATCTGTCTCCTTTTTCCCATACTCCCTCTAAAACCTGTTTTCGGGGAAAATGAAAAGGAAAAAAGACGATCATGGTGCAACATATATCTTGAGTTATCAGATGAGTACTTTTTTTGTTAGAAATCCGCTACTCTCCCTCTCCCTGCCAGTATCATTTAGTCTGTTATTAGTGCCACTGCACACTGATTTACTCCTGTTTCGTGGAATTTAAGTAGAAATGGCTTAGTCTTCCCTCCTCTGTGATATTTTTTTAGACCTTTGCTTTTGCTTTCCGAAAAAGAGGACAAAGAGCCTAGCGCAGCAGCATTGCCAAAAAACAATTTTTCCAGCCGCATGTGGAACTTAGTAGTTATAGTAGTTAGCTCGAAAAAGGACTGTTAAAAACTCCAGCAAAACATGACATTACTCTTTCTCTATCGTGTCCCGAAAAGCCACTTCCAGGAGAAAATATCGGAATGAGTGCGAGCCCAAACTTGTCTCGTACATAATAGCTGGTGTGAAATCATTTCCTTATCTCATGACAGAGTTAAACTTGGAAAAGTGAACTAGTCGTCCGCGCGCACACACATCTTTCCCGTAAAAAAACTTGATTCGGGAAGATACAGAGTGAGCATTGAAAAAGTTCCATCAAAGCTCTATATTCTCGTAATGCCCCAGCAAAAGTTTTTGTACATTTTTAGCTAGAGAAAGGTGAAGAAGATTTTGTAGAAATTTGAGTTTTATTTTAGAAGGTATTTCAGCCTTTATCCTTTCACACATTTTCACTTCGTGTACGCACTTTCAGGAAGAAAGAGTAAGAAAAAGTAGACACAGGAGCAAAATATATTCAGCAGAACATTGCATGTTGATAGTGCTGATCTCACACTATGACCATACCATAAATGATAAAATGTTCTCCGGAATAATTAAGCTATCTCTTCTGAGATGTGATCCAATAAGAAAAGCGCTCGGAGGAGAGAGAGAGAGAGAGGGAGAGAAAGTTTATTTTGCTTGGGCTAGTTTAAGATTTCTACTTTTGAAAGGAAATTTTCTGGTCGTCAGAATCTCTTCCCAAACTCATTTAAAGTTTAATGAGTCCATTAGCTAGAACAAGAAAGGGGAAGACTGTTAGCAAAATGCGTGCACAAAAAGAGGCATAAAGCTATTATCTCAAAATACATAATCGGAATTTGGGATTTATTCCGTCTCGAGGTCCACACGAACACTTGCTGGAAACGACTCTTTTTCCTCGGTGAGGAACGACGACAATTCCACACTTAGCAACGTATTAAAAACGCTGCTCGCCCTTCCAGCAAGTGGAAGTGGATATGAAGTTTACCCAAAATATATATATTTTTGTTTCAAGGGGAGGAAGAAAACGATCAAACTTTATTTTCTGAATGAGCCATCACATCCCCGTCATCCACGTCATGGAAAAGACAAACTTAATTTAGAGTGGCGCATCTTATAAGCCCAAACCAAACCATCGCTGCTCCTTCTCATCTGATGACATTAGCAGACACCCACCTTCAATTTAATTATCCCGTCAGAAAGTGACTACCATGATGAGAGAATTGCGTAGTTTCACAGAAACAAGCCAAAGGGCCCAATTTATTTCATTTTCTTACTTGCAGAGCCTTTTTCTGCTAAAACAAGAGAGCCACAAACCCCCCAGTCTACGGAAAACTACTGTATCCTTCTAATTCTATTTACACAAGCTTTAAAGGTAAGAAAATTATCTTGTTTTGCGGTACACAGTAAACAACAAATTATGAAAATTTGCTTGTTCCACCCATCCACACACCGCAAACTGTATTAACCCTACGTCACACTATGTTTTCCGAAGAAAATCTCTGATCCACAAACCTGACGTCTCCTTTTCCTTTTATTCACTACTGTTCCCAAAACACAAAATAGAGCTGATAATAAGCCCGTCAAACACAAAAAAAAATTCAACAGTAATTCCGTCACTATTGTCAAGTGACAACAATAAATAACAACTTGATGATCTTGTTGATAGAAGAAAAGGAAAAAAGGGCCGACAACCAAAAACCGACAAAGCGTATAACTCATGTAGGGATACATAAGAATTCACATGTTTCTCTCAATGGAACAAAAAAGGTTAAGAATCATCCCGTTTCTCATTCACTTCCAGGATATATACGAGGACCCTGATCATTGCACAAAAATACCTCACCATTGTCATTTACACTAAGGACACAGTGTAAATACCGTCCCCTTTTCTAAGATGCACCGAAAAAAAATGTATTGAAAATTGATCTATGAATCTAAAGATATAAATTTCCTACATGAAATACACATAGCAACGATATGAAAAAGGATCCTTACAGTATAAAAGTTTTCTTGTGAAGGGCTTCAAAACTCAAAACAAAATCCAAACAAAATCCAGACAAAGGTGCACAGCAAGTATGGAATTTAGTGAAGATCTCTAGTCATTGACACTGACGCTAATAATTTCAACAAGATTTTGGGGCTATTCACAATACATTTTTTAAGCTCCAGTAAGCAATATCTCCATCAATTTGTATTGCTAAAGTTAAAGTTGCAAAAATTTACGTATTTTTTTAAAAATATATCCATTTTCATTCAATAAATAAATTTACATGTTTTCCCCCGTCTGTGTCGTATAAATGTAAGACTTTCTTGGAGTCTTGGAGTCTTGCTGCATTTTCCTGAGATTCTTACCAAAATATGATACAAAATTTCTTTTTAAAAACCATTTCTCATTACATGCATAATGCAAAGGATGCACAAATTCTCCATGAAATAACAGTCCCATACAATTTTGCCTTTTCGTGGAAAAGCATTTTTCCATTACTTCCTCCCATTATTTCTCTCACTCTCGTCAATGAATATTTTTTTCTCGAGACTGTAGTATTTTTCCTTCTTTCCAGGCAAAAATTCCTTTCTTTACAAGGCCTCAAACTTTACTTTTTACTGCGTTTACTATTTACGTTGAAACGGTCAGGAATCTGTATTATGCTGTTAGAATCTCCATACATTATTCCAAAAGGGCTATGACTAAATATCCCGTCATGAATTTTTTTTCTTTTGCATCAAAATTCCAAAATCTAAATTCAGCTTAGTTTACATATCACCATTACCATTATTATTATTACATTATTACTCCGCATAATTTTTTGTTGTCATACTCTCGGAAAAATAACTGTTATTATGCCTATGTCATTTTTTCTTCCATTTTTTTCATCTACTTTCTCCACTTTTTTTGCATGTCATGTTGAAATCTCCTTTTATACATTTTCTTCTAAAACCGAGTCACTATTTCTTTTTTAAAAAAGGGTTTTTCAAAGCAAAAAAATGGAACCAACAACGGGAGCGTAAGGACAACAATGCAGATAAAATAGTAGTTTTCTCCAGGAAAGTCACATTTACAGCATAAAGGCATAAACAAGGGAAGAGCATATCATCCTCATCACTCCCTTCCATCATGGCAATCTATTGCATAATGCTTCAGTAGCTTCTCTTCTCCAGTCTCATCATATCCCAGACAGACTGGAGAGAGAAAAAAAAGTTGTATAACAAAAGAGAGAAAAAATAATAATAATTTGTATGAAGCCAGTACACATTTTTACTTCCACTTATAGTCAGGATTTCAGTTCACTTGCTGAATGGAAAAGGTACATACTTTTCCGAGTTTTCTCCACTTTATTATTATTATCATTTATTTTTTTTGCTCTGCGATATTGCCATAGTTGATGTTTGTTTTTTTGTTCGTACACTATCACCATTACCTTCATGTCATGATCTTCAAATGAATACTGAAGATTGTTCTGGTACAATACCCCATGCATATTTAATGTGGAAAATTTTTTTTTGGAAGGAAAATAGAAAAGAATAAATATTTTGCATACATATGATTAGGTAGATTTTTGCCTGTGACAACGACGCAGTGACAAGAGGGGAAAAATCGATCTTAATTTTAATATAAATATCAAGCTAGTAAACGAAATTATACATTTAAAAAAATTATTCCTTTTGGCAGAAAACTACGATAAAAAAGCTAAAATAAAAAATATTATTTGTAACTTTTTAAATATATCCGACTACTTCAATCTAACTTTAACTTTAGTTACGTTACCATAGTGGGAAGCAAGGCAACACTTTTTAATGGGATAAAAGCAGTCCGAAAAAAATAACGGAGCTGAGAACAAAAAAACTTCTCTTAACTTCTACATTCGCACAAAATATCGTCGTTATCGCCATCCAACATCGTCCCTAACAACGGGAAGAAATGAGAAAAAAGGCGAGTACCTAAAAATGTGTAATATGCATACCTAGAGCATTTCCCTTCCCTCAAATATACACTTTTCCTTTAGCAGAGAATAGCCCTGTGAATGTATGAGCGTGTCGGGACGAATTTAACATGATCACATCATCACCATTGCCATCATCATAATAACCGAGAAGAGAGAGAAAAAAAACTTACTACTCCGTCTACAATGTGATAAGTACAAAAGATGAAATGAGACATTACTTCCGCTCAAATGGTCTTATTTAAAAGGAAAACGAGGCAGAGTGTGTGAGTGTGTGTGTATGCGACGGAGAGAGAGATGCGAGGACGAGGACACACCGAAAAAAATTTTTTTTTGCTTGGCTTTGCTATTGCCATGATGCTGGAGAACCCTGAAAATATTAGAAATGAACGTTGCTTCCATTTTTTTATACTGGTAAAACTGCATTTGGAAAAATATCACACGGCGGCCTGTTTTTCTCTCTTTTTATGTATTCCATCTTCTATCCAAACTCTGAAAAAAATTGGGTATGGAAAACTGGAGGAGAGGAGAGAGTTAGTGCATATATAGCATGCCAAAAAAATGTTTTGGGAGAAGGGAAAGCCGGTAAGTAAATTGAAATCGGGTTGACAATGCAGATTAGCTTTTGTGCTGGATGTGTAAGTGGATATTATGTGATTTTGATATGGTGTGATGGGATACGGTGGCGTTTATGCTCAAGGAGGATGTTGTACACTAGGTTTTACTTTAACTGGAGAAACGAACCGCTACAAAGGAATTTTTATGAGATTAAATGCCGAAAAAATAAGCAGGAAGGAGAGTGAGAGAGAGAGTATCATGAAAATAATTATTTTGAGAGGCTTTACAGCAGCACTGGCACTATACAAAAAAAACTGTTTTTATCGGAGATGATGGGATTTTACGCCAAGTCAACAGTGCATGTATGTAAATAGCTAAGATAAATTTGTAGTGAGCAGATTTTAAATGCGAGGTTGGGAAATATCTTGTTAAAAAAATTCTATCTGGTGAAATCGAGTAGTTCGTTCCAGGAAAGTTTAGGTGGTGCTAATTTGAAGGAATAGCATAAATAAGTAACATTTTGGGTAATAGGGTGAAATTGGAAATTTATAAATTTACAAATTAATATGTGGAATTATTGCTAGTGGCATGGCGTCACTTCGGAAAACTGTATTTTACGAGTTTTAAGGTGTAGTTCTTCACTCTAGCAAACATTACAAAATCTAAAGTTGAAGGGGAAATTTTTCTTCTTGAATAAAATGATTGCTGGAAAATTGAAAAAGAAAGTGAAGTGTGCAGACCAAGAAGCTAATTTTCATATTTCATTATAATTTATACATATTTTCCATTTGAGTTACCCCTCCCTTCAAGCACATTTTGTAACTAATAAGAAGCATACATTCCCAATTCCAAATATTATTATTTCCCTCAACAAAATACAACTAGCGCCTGGAGACACTAAGAACGACACCGATGAGTGAGGATTACTGGAAAAAAATAAAATCCCTTTGATCAAATGAAAGCAGTCGGAGTCGGCAAATCCCCACACTGGAAAAGCCAATAATGAAGAGATTAAATGTTTACCGAAGTTCCATCTCTTTTTCCTTTTTTTGGAGTAAAAGTGGCAAAATATTATTTCCACAAAATCGGTAAATCTCGCTAATATTACACTTTTCCACAACTGCCGCCACCACCAACCGCACCACCACAGCCACCCCTAGCACAGCGCATAATAATTTCCAAAGAAAAAAAGTAAAAAACGGGGAGGAAACTGCAAACATGCCCAGCAATATATTTCTCCCTAGTGAGCCACTTAAGGGATTTGGGAGGAGCTTACTTAATCATCACCAACAACTCATCTAGTAACCGGATCCCTCACCGACAACACGCATTTTTTGTGTTTAAACACCTTTCACAAAAATAGACACCCTCTAATTTCTAATAATAGCTCGTATGTCTTTCTTCCCCCAGTGCTCCTCAGTTGCTCCCTCCCAATCTACATCTGCCTTTTTTTCCTACCTTCACTATCAATTTTTTTTAAAACAAGTATAAAAAACCAGACACTTTGCATATACCCAGCTCCCTTCATCCCTTGTTAGCATCATTACCCAAAATGTGTATGTCGCAATTTGTTTTTTAGCTTTGTCCTCACCCTCTTCACTACAGTAACCCATAGGGACTCATTCTGCCTCAGTACCTTGGACAATATCCATTTCTCCCTGTTTGATTCAATCAACTAACCAAGACCAAACAGCTTTTCTACACTTCGTTTTCAATAATCGTTTCCCAGCTCTTCTCCTCAAAGTGCTCAATGGAAAATCCCTTTTCCTCCATTGTTACCCTACAATAATAGCTCTGCTCTGCTGTATCGTGTATCAGAGGCACACTTTAAAAAAAAGCATTTTATAATAAAGTGTAAAGTGCTCTGAAAAAGACACGCCAATGAAAAGATGAGCATATACACTCATATAAAAATTTTGCTTTTTAACACTCATTTTTATTATTTCTCAATTGCCACTTTACTTTTGTAGCAAATGAGAGCTAGCTAAAGCTATCTAATTTCATAGCTTCACAAATTTTATCAGATCATTCCGGAATAAAAATTAATTTAGGACTATAAAATTTCTCACTCATTTTCATTTTACAGGAGACTATCATTTGATAAGTAGTGTTAGGGTGTGGAAGAACTACGGGAAAATTTTATATTGTGTGAAGCCATCTACTTAAAATTCACCATTTTTAGTGACACTGACAGAGTGACAGGGTTTTGAGTTTTGAAATGTGCGGATTCTTTTATGTGTGTCCGGACTTGAGCCTGAGAATTCACTCCTTTTCTCTGTCATACGCCATTTTAGAACGGAACTTGTTTATATTCTGGTAAATATCTGGAAAAATGTATGAGCACTGAAAACTGATAAAATGGAATGGGGAGGATGCAACAGTGAATGAGGAGAATGAGGAGGATTTCTTTTCCTTCTCTGTTCATGATGGAAGCTTTATAGCTGTGTGTGGAGGCAGTTGAGTGACAGTCACTCTCTTGTCTGACGTATCGTGATAGGCTCTGGGACACAATGTAAAAAATATAAATGCTTAAACAAACTTGAATAGAGATTATATTCATGTCTTTTCAGTTGCTAAAGAAGGGGGAGAGGAAGAGAAAGGGTTGACTCATGCAAAGTGCGTATTATACAGATTTATCATGTGAAACTGCTTTATTTTTAGTCCGGGAACGAGTTCAAAATGAGTTGGAGCTTTTATTTGCTCATGAGCTGATGATGCTAAGCTCCAGTTCCAAGTGTGAGAATTAGAAGGGAATTCGAGCCGTAATCCAATCAGTGCATTAGGCTAGACTTAATTATTTTAAATGTGGCTGGCCAAAGAAAATTAGTTTAGACTGAATGTTACCTTTTTTCGCGGTGTACTCATCAATCGGAGAGCCAGACGTGATGCACCCGTTGCTGTCCTCCGGACTACGGACTCCACTGGGAGGGAGAGAGTAGCCGCTACACGAGTACCATTGCCCCCTCGACCAGTTCTGGTGCGAACCCAGCAGTCTCAACTTGTCTTGTGCTATTTGGTCTTGATCCTGCGTCATTTGCGGGGGGAGGCCGTCACTTGGATCTTTGTGGGTTGATGAGAGGTTCCGAAGGACTCGGTTAATTGATGATACCTAAAAATATGACCCAAAAAATGGATTGGGTCGTTAGTGAAATTTCTTTCTATAAAGTGCAAGTTGAATAGTTTAATGCCATTTTTGGAGGATAAGATCACTTTCCCTTTTTTACTGCATTTTTAAATCGCATTGAAAATAGTCGGGATGCAGATCATAAACCCGGATCTCCTTTCACCCGTCATTACCAAGCAGCCGACACTAAATTTATTTGAAGCGGAAAAAGCAGCAGGTTCCATATTGACTTTTGTGCCGGCTGCATCATCACCACCACCGCTGAACGCAATGGCCTAAAGAAATGAAAAAGCGAGCTTTTGTGCTCCCTGCCAATAGTATCTTTGCACAATGTTAACGAACAGAAGTGCTTAGTCCGTACTCCGAAATGGAAAACTTTTTTAAAAAAAAGTCCTACGTCGTTTTAAGTACTTTTCGAGACACCTTCCACAAAAAAGCCCACCTTCTTCATCTTTTGCCTAAAGCATCGAAAAGGGGAAAAAATATCTACCTCGATTTATTAAGGAAGCACACTAAAGAAGAAGACATATTTTTCCACAGAAAAAAGTTTGTAGATGCACTTTAAAAAGTTGGAAGCAATTTCGGAGTTAATTTTTAAATAATTTCAGGGAAATCCAAATAAAATGCTATTCGCACATCATTTCCTTTCCTGAAGGGAAACATTCCAATTTTGGAAGTGTAATTTGAAGGTAGGAAAAAAATTATCCAGTTGAAAGGAGAAAAATGCATTCATTCTGCTGGAGGCGATAACAAGTAGATATCTATTTTTTAAAAGAATTATCATACTTGTATCCTTATATGCTAGAAATGATAGGATTCTGACAAACTTTTTATTCTGCCAATAGGTTTTTTCCTCCCTTTTCCCTCCCATCTTACAGTTTTGCTGGGAAAGTTCAAGAACCAAAATGTATAAAGGAAGTCGACGAAGAGAACAACTTTTTCTAAAAGTTTATTTCTTCCAAAAAAGAAACTTGAAACTTCCTGACATTAGGTTATTCCCTCCTTTAGCAAAAATTCTCAATGCAATGTAATCTTTGAATTAGCCCCCCATTTTCCATTTCCACACTCACAGGCTTAGAAATTCTGCAAGTTTCCTGTTAACTTTTTGGAATAATTTTCGATACTCTTCAGCTCATCCACATCCATGCCTACTACCATTTTGGAGGAACATGAGTCCACTCTGGCATGCAAACCAAATCTTGGTGCAAATCTTCGGAATAAATTCCATTACATTATTATTCCCACTCAAGATTTAACTAATATAATAAATAGCAGCACATTTAAATTAAATTTTTCCACCAAAATTCCGCTCTTCCGAACTCTCCTTTAAAAAATACGCGCTCGTATTAGTATTCCCATCTGCTCAAATTTTATCACTCCTCCCACTCCATGCAATTAAAAGGGATCATCATCAACATCAGCTTTCCCTCCTTCATGGAATATGGAAAGGCATAATTTCCTCGAAAAATTTCCCTGACATTTGACACTATTCCCAGAAAATCCTTCCATTTCCTTGCTCCCCCACGCCCCACTAAAATTAGACATGTCAGGCCAGCGAACACACACAGCCCTCTCGTTCCCACCAAGCCATCTTGTAAAAAAAGTCAGTTGTAGGAGCCAAAAAGAAGACAAAGTGCTGATGCAGTACTAATAACAATAACAATATTCAATGAGCACCATAACATTCCAGGGAAATGCCGAACACACACACCGTCCCCATAATTTTTTTTCCTTCAGCCTCTTATTTGTTCTCATGACACATAGAATGTGACAACGACAACACAATTTCATTATCATCATTCCCAACCGATTTTGGACGGAGGAGGACATGCCAGACTTGATACTCTGGTGTCCACCATTGCCACTACTTTCTGACTTCGGCGTCTTCCCCCAAAAAAAACTCCCTCCACATACTAGTGAGAGTGGAGTAATATGACGGCGCTGAAAAATAAGAACGCCTCTGTAGGGATCCTTCCACTGTCAGCTCGAATTATTATAGGAAGGGAGTGGAGGAGATTTTTTTGGGCGCAATCAAAGGAATACATTTCTTGTTTCCTATCAAAAATGGGACCAAGGCTGCACCAAAGACATGGGACGTGGATATGGCTTCATTCATTTTTATTGTGAACACAGTTTTTGCGCTCCTACTACGTCGCGCCGAGAAAATGATTCCCTCCATTTCATTACTGTCATTTAACGTCTTTTCCCAGTGAAAACGGTGACGGTGTGAGAGGACATGTTTCCCAGAACGATAGTCATTTTCTTCTCTGAGAGAGAGAAAGGAGCACAGCACATTTCTCGAATTTCTCGTGGAAAAGTGTCCACGTAATGTTGTAATAAATATGCACATCATTTATCGTTACTGGCACCGTCGCCACGCCACGCCACGAGCACCAGCCTCAATACTGGAATGGGAGTCTTAACAAGGTACAGCTATTGTCGGCTCCTTTCATTCCTTCCCTGAAACTTTTCCGTCAGGGAAGAAAAGAGATGCAACATGTACTATGGCTCCCTCGCTTCTTGTTCCTTGTGGCAGCAGCACACATTTTTTTCCCTTCTTGAGAAAACGTCACCGAAAGAAATGACAAACTTTTTTTGGACTCACACATACATAGCCCCAGCTCGGTGTTATTTTTTGGGGGAGAGCGGGGAAAGATCGATGAACATGTCAGAATAATGACGTGACGGGATGTCAACCAGTTTGCTTCAATGACACCCCAAATACATGACACTTTCTTGGAGAGTTCCAGCACTGGGGAAATGTGGTGGATGCAAACATGAAAAAATATATTATATATTTTGTATGCTAGCCTGGAATAAGTATCTCGAGCCGTGTCATAATTTTCTTGTGCAGTTTGTCTACTTCTACTACCAACGAAAAATTCCCAAGGTGAGAGTGTCCAACTGGGACTTTTTATATTTCAAGAGCAAAATGCGATTTTCCGTGCTGAGGCTCTGGCACTCTCACGAGCGAGTAAAGCAGGAGAGGAAAATGGGGCTACTCGTATACCGACTTTTTAACATCTCAATTCTGTGCAGGCGATGAAGAGCCGTGAAATTACTTGTTAAAGCGTAGCACTAAATGATCATCACTAATCATTATTTATCCACAATAGCGAATGCAGATGTGTGTGTGAGCTGTACAGGAACTAAAAAATTATGTATTTGCTGCTGTCAAGTACGTGCGCCACCATTAAATAAATTCTCTTTCTCAGCGAAACCAATCCATTTTCTCCTGAAAACAATGATCAATTCCTTTTGTTGCAAACTCAAAAAAATCTTTTTTTGTGGATTTTTCGGGTCAGGACTTATTTTCAGCTCATACAATTTTTTCTCATTACGCAATCCAAATTTCACGCTGATTTGTTCTTCCCTCTGAAACGGATCCCAATTTTTTTTTTTTAAAAAAAAGAAACGAAGATTACTTCCACTTCCATCATTCCCATCCTGGAACGACATGAAATCGGTCAAAAATGGAAGTGGAAAATTACAAGGTTTAGCATAACAGATTTTTTTATGCATGTGCGGAATCACCGTCTTAATCAGGAATATTGGCTTCCTGCCGCGTGCTTACATATCATTCCCAAAAAATATATTCATTTTTGCCCTCATGCTGACTCGTTCCTCCTTCAAAAAAAATATAGTTCGTTTTTCTCATCTCCCTTTTACAACTGAAAAAATGAACATCTGATAAATATTAACTCATCAAATATCATCAACCCCACTTCATATTCCTCTTTTCTTCCCTATTACGTATTCATAGAAAGTTTTGCAATATTTTACCGAACACTTTTTACATGCAAATATATCCATTCTTTTCCTCCACTATTAAAACTGGAAAGACGAGGATTCCTCCGAAAAAAATAAAGTACATAAAAAAATTATTCGAGGCTTCTGCTCAACCCTATTCCTATCCCTCCAGTGCAAACACAATTTTTTTTGTTATTTGAAAGGGGAGTCTCTCTCGAATAAAAAAATATATCTGACGAGATCGTATCAACATCCATTTCATTTTCATTAGAACAACGGAGAAAAGAGTGAAGACAAAGGAAGAGTGTAAAAAACCGAGAGAGGTTGTCATCAAACAACATCATCAAAAGTCGGAATGGCCGTGGAGATATTATGCGGCTGTAGGCTAACTGCCCCTTTTCCAAACTGCCCCTTTGGGTAAAATTGCCCCTTGTCCAGACTGCCCCCATACCGAATTGCTCCTGGACGGATTCCCCCTTTTCCTAACTGCCCCGTGACCAAACTGCCCCTTTTCCGGATTGCACCTAAACCGGACTGCCCCTGGACCTAACTGCACCCAGGACGATTGCCCCTTAAATGGTATGAAATATATGCGTATTTGGTTTGCGTATTGAGTATAATATAAATCCTACCTTCTTTTGGTTTTATACAACATAATCATTTGCATAATCAAGATAACTGAATTAGACTAGGTTGGGCCAAAACTCTTGAAGTGACAATGACTTTACATAAGTAATATAGGCATTATTTTTGCCTTTGTAAAGTAAGTGGTCATTTCCCCTTTCACGTTTCACAAAATCAAGTGGTATTGCGGCTGAAATTGTTGGAGTCGGCTTGCAAATTTTTTAAAGTCTTCACAAATACATATTACAAATATTCCAATGACTGAAAACAGAAAATAAATGTATAGTACGTTATAAGCACTGAGAATTAATATCTCAAATTGCCTGAGATCACTTTAAGACTTCCTGTCGTACGCAAACCAAATACGCATATATTTCATACCATTTAAGGGGCAATCGTCCTGGGTGCAGTTAGGTCCAGGGGCAGTCCGGTTTAGGTGCAATCCGGAAAAGGGGCAGTTTGAATCAAGGGGCAGTTAGGAAAAGGGGGAATCCGTCCAGGAGCAATCTGGTATGGGGGCAGTCTGGACAAGGGGCAATTTTACCCAAAGGGGCAGTTTGAAAAAGGGGCAGTTAGCCGGTTACGATTATGCCCATATGCCGCGTGAAATGAGTGATGTTCATCCTACTCCCATTTCCATAAAGTCACTATTTATTACAAGTACACTTTATCAGTGACAAGGATCAAATCATGTTGTGCACTAGTCAAATGACGATCACAAAACAAATTTTTTTCTTCTCTTCTCTTCCCGCAACCCTGCCATTATTATTTTTAGGGGGTAATAATGTCCATTAAATAAACTTTTCGTTGGTGAAGGGCAAGAGAAAGGAGCTGTAGTAGTGGTTCGCTCAAGGTCGAGATTACAATCTTCAAATAATGTTTTTATTACGGAGAAAATGAAGAGATGATGGGTAAAAGAAGATGTCAAAGCTTGATAGGAGAGGACGTGCTGACAGCTAAAACTTGTTAATGAGGGGAAGGACGTAGTAACTGTCCCGACGTGTGATTTATAAATATTCATATGATAAATTTTTCTTGCACTAATAATGATAGTAATTTAGTTTGCAGTAAGATGAATTAATTACTTTTTGCTGGAAATCAGCAACATATAATTTCCTCCCTTTGCGTTTTCCGCTAAACAAAGTTTACAGATAGAACGCAGTTTCAAAAGGCGGTATAAACCGTGCAAGGAAATATTGGTTAAGCCGCTTAGAGACTGGGAACTCCCTGAACAGCTCATTTTAAAATAAAACAGCCACTTGAACTGGTTTAAAAATAGTGCCGAAACTGTTTCACTTGTTAGCAACAACAATCAACAATGAAATGGAGTGGTGGTAGGAAGTAACATATTTTTATGGTATTTTTTCTTCAATCAGTCACATTCTCGTCGAGATTTTTTTTAAAGGTTTGTATAAAAGTGCTCTTTTCCAACATCTAAACAATATCATTTAAGATGATTTTGTTACAGTAGCAAAATCGCATGACAGGATTAAATCTTGAACCGTGCAGAATGCACACACCCCTGGCCAGCGAGTAAAGTCAGCCAGGCCAACGTCTCTACGCGTCAAATGGCCTTACAATTTGAATGAGGGAGGACGCCGGCCAATTTGAAATCTGATCAATATGAAACGCACGAAGTTGTAGCTCACTTCCACCGAGTTTCTTTGTTCCCTTTACCAAACAAAAAAAGCCATTTTATTTGTTGGACTGCAGCAGTCCTCCTATTTTCCATGCTGGTTGCCATCGTTATCATCACCGCCACGTCCCGAATATAACACCACATCCATAAAAAATATATATATTCCCTATAAAAATTGAATCGGTTCAAGGCCATTATGTAGATTTAATCCAGTGGCGGCGATTCCGATTGTGGAGCAAGTTTGGCTGGTGAAGAGAAAAGACCGAGAGAGAGGTCGCGTTACTCCACACACCGATTTTTTTTCACTCACGCAGTTTTTTTCTTCCCTTCTCCTTTGAAGTGAGTCACGAAATATATAGAGAATATATACCCATATATATTTCTCTAACACATTTGCGATGCAATTCTCTCAAATTTGTTTAAAAGATTTTTCTTTTTTTCGGACTCTTCTCCTTACTCCACTCCTCCCCACTCCGATATCCTCCATTTTCCCTATTCTTTTTCATTTAAATACAAAGGACTTTCATATATTCCTTGTGCGCTACTGAAGAAAAACCCTCTCCCATCACAAAATATATTTTTTTCCCTTTGTACATCATCTCCTACTGAAGAAGCTTCATAGTAAAAACCAGTTTCTGGATAAGAGTGGAAAAAAGTGGAATGCTTTACTTTTCTCGGAAGCCTTTTTTTCCTATTTTCTTCACAAAAATCCCACCATAATGATTTCTTCTGAGGGTAGCAAAATATACATAAAAAATTCTTTTTTTAAGTGAAATGCCATTAAGTCCAATCTCGGAGTGCCTTTCTAATATTTTTTTCACGTAAGCATATTTTCCCCACAAAATATTATTTTTCTGGTGCACACCTATATCGTCCCCGTCTCTCTCAAACTTTCACATGGACCAAAGTTTTTTTTTTAAAAAAAAGGAGAACACAAGCTTATATCTCCAGCGCATTTCTTTTCCCACCACTTTCCATTTTTTCCAAGGACACAAACCCGAAAAAAAAATTACATCATCATCCATATATAACACATTGCATTGTACAAATACTAAGAAGTGGTCATGCATGCAATAGAAATGCACGCATTTTTTCCTTTCACACACTCCCACGGAAAGCAAAAAAATCTTAGCTACATATTCCGTCCTTAAACAGGATATAGAATAAAAAGTTCCCAAAAAAGTCTACAAGTTTTAAGCAAAAGAAGAAAAAACATTTGAAAAAATGGTATTTCTTTCCATGCACCGTACAAGCTTGTTCCTTGTAAAAAGGATGAAATAACTTGGAGTAGAGTTTAAAAAAAAGTGTACATGAAGGAAACAGAAATAGCTTCAGTTGCTTTTTCTCTCTCTCTCTCTCTCTCCCTCTTTTCTCCTTTTTCCAACAAAATGTTTTCTCCAGTATGTAGTGTTCCACTGGTCTGCTCAGCTTTTTTTTTATCATATGCATTTTTTTCTGAAAAAAAAAAGATTTTTTTCTCTGGCTGTATAATATGTATGCGAAGTTGCTCCCCAGCTCTGCGATTTCACACTTCACTGCTTTGATCCATAATGCAAGAGTGAGAGAAGAGAGATTTTCGTTTTTCTCTTGTTAGCTCCCTTTTTTATTCGATGTGTGTTGGCTTTTGAGTAAAGGAGAAGAATGAAAACGGGACCGGTATTTTTTCCCCTGGATTCAGCTGTGCAGCTTAAACAGAGAGCACCGCACTGTGCAGTGTCCTTTTCCTCGTGTATAATCATGTAAAAAATGGATTTTTTTTCAACCTTGTGTCCATCCTATTCCTAAAAGAGCGGTTATGGAATAACATTCTTACAAGGGAAATAATATATATTTTTATTTAAGAAATGGGAACGTTTTGTTTGAAATGGTGCATATCGGTAAAAGAAACGAAAAGTGGAGATATGGTGCATGGGATGTAAAGGCATTTTGGATTTTTTTGAAGGAGTTTACGGAATACCCTTTTCCGGAAGGAAACTGCATAGGATGAGAGAAAAAACTTGTTAGGTGGTATGTGAAATGTAAAAAATTGTATTGAATATCTCAATTAGGGAAGGGTTACTTAATTGGAAACTTGCAAGATGCTTTTTTGGACAGTTTGTGAAATCTTCTTAAAGTGCTTATTAGCTTGAGTATATAGATTTGAGAGTTGGAGTATTTGAGTTAAAAAATAAATTTCTGTGAAAATCTGAAGAGGAAAACTTCAATTAAAAATTTGGTCTTGGATTTTTTTTTCATTTATACACTGAACTGCAATAAAGAACTGTGACAACAATACAATGCTTTGACAATTCCACTGGAATAATTTGGTGGCGGAGAGTGGAGAGCCCATTCCCAACTTGCAATTTTGTTTTTTTTAAAGACTATAAACTGCAAAATGAGTGGCAGCAGTGATGCCACTGCACTTTGTAAAATTAGGGAATGCTCATCGTTCTCTTTCTCAAGGACCTTTTATGAGTTCCACTGCACACGCACCAAAGCAATATTTTTTGCCGTGTTCGGATGACTTCACACAGCGGAAATGATTAGGGCATGGATGAGCGACGAAAAATTTGTTTCAGTAGGTCAGACATTAAAGATTTTTTTTCTTTTAAGGAAAGTTAGCTCAACTGGATTTTATCTTTAAAAATGGGTAAAACGAAAAGATAATTTTTCGTAAAAAAGGTTTTTTTTTTATTTTTTATAAATTTGTGCAGTTCAAAACTGCACTTTTTTTGTCTCAGCTTGAAATTCCTCTGGGACATGCAAGGGTGAATGGGACGAGACCACAATCTCATTTATTTTCCCCCTTTCCCTTATTAAGATTATAACGGATGATAAGTCATTCTGTCATTTCTGCTAGTCTCACAGGACTAATGCGGCAATTCTCATGATTTGATAATCATACAAATGATTACATTAGTAAATAATGAGTATTAATCCTTCGGGAAATTGGGGAGGAATTGAAAGGTGATTTCTTTTTTCAAGGGGGTTCCTCTACTTCCACTTTCTTCTTTTTTAGCACTTACCGACCAAGAATTTTTGATACGCATCCATTGGACACTTGGAGTATCCTGGAAATGTCACAGGGCCTTGCTCCTGAGTGCGCCAGCTCCACAATTTTCTGACGTGTTGAGTCCGGAAGTGGTCTTCCACTAACGAACACTCCACCCAGCTGATTAATGCCACTGTGCCCTGAAATAATCACGCATCGTAAAAAAAATTCTCAAATTATACTTTTTTTCTGTTAAGCAAACAATTTCTATTATAGTCCCTCTCCATCTTTTTTTTCAGTGTATGAGCGCCTATTCCTCAGCCAGCAGATAGCTTACTCAATGCCCACCCCGATAACACACTCCCAAGTCTAAGTCTAAGTCCCAATTTTAAAAAAGTAAACTTGACAATTTTCATCCCATGCACATTTTTTTTTCATTTCCCATCCCTTGATGAGAGGAGACGAGAGAGAGGATTGGGTGAATCAAAATGTGCAGCTGTCATCTCCATTTATTTACACGGCCGAAAAAAAGTATCCTCTCTCCTGCAAGTGACAATGACGCCGCAAAACGTTGAGCATATAAAAACTTGCAAGTAAAAAGCAAGCATTTTTATTATTAATGTAATCAAAAGTGAAAAAAGACCCTTTTGCAAAGTGAAAAAAAGACAAGGTCTACAAAAAATATTTTTACGATGCATATTTTCACTATATAGAGAGTAGAAAACGGGATAAAAGCCTATAAAACTAATATTCCATCACACTTTCCTCTCTCTCTCTCTCTTTCTCGCCTCTCAACAAAAAATATAAATAAAGTGGAGAAGTATGCAAGTGAATTGAATGAAATGAATGGGTGAGAGAGGTGATGATGATGGCTTCATATCTACACTCTGAAGCTCTCTCTCTATTTCCCGGCTTCCCTTCTCGGGATTGTGTAAAAACGGGAATGTGTGAGAGGGCATTATCATGATTAATGTTTAGCTAGTGAAGAGATAGTCAGTTAATGTACACATACAAAAAACACAATTGAACATAGCAGCCTCCTCGTTTGCTTCCTCCACTCCGGACCAAAAAGTGAGTTTATTCCGGGAAGAGAATAAATATGGAGATGCAGTTGGGTGGCAAATATGCAGACATTCAGCCTTCAGCCTTTTTAGAGAAAAACTAAAATGCAGTAATGAAGCTATAATGAAGGGCATTTTATATCGAAATGAGATGCAGAAAAGAGGCTTCCGTGACATTGTTGATTGTGGAGAAATACATTTGGGATAAATTTCGGACAATGATGAAGAAATCATTGATCATGCACTGCGCCTAAAATTATAACTGAACAGTTTAAACTAAATGTAAAATTATTAGGAAAACAACGTCCTAGCTTTGAAGCAATGGTGTAAAAACAGGCATGCTTTTTTCCCTTGAAGATAATTTTAATTTTTGGGCCCCTGCTCCAACAAGCGTGAGATACAGTAGCAAAAACTCGCTGGGGCTTCATCTCAAAACTAAAATGAGGAAAAAACTTATTTAGATTTTTATTAAAAATAATATGAAAAAATCTTTCTTTGTAGTTGAGCACTCCTTGCCATAGCCAGCATCCAACCATGCACAAGAGAAGAAGCCGACTATATCCTAGACAATGAAGTATAATAATCTTTTTGGTTAAAATTTGAATTATCTAATATCCCGTTATTATTTTTATACTTATAAGTGCCCGTATTTGCGCAAATGCTCCTTACAAAGTAGCAACATTCACAGTGCCAGATCCCTACATTATGTATCTTATCGTTCATCCATAAACAAAAAATATTTTTTTTACATTTTCCACGAAAAAATCCTCTTCGCATAGCTTGAAATCTTGAAAAACAAACAATTTTTTCGCACATTTTTTCCCTCTCCCTCTGCTAGTGCTCTGCACATAAACAAACGCATCTAGAATGGAGAAGTAGGCACTCGAAAAAAACCTCTTCTCTTTTCCAGCATCAAGTCAAGTCACTATGTAAAGTTGGAAAGTCACTCAAATCAAACTTTTTTTTGTGTGCTTCTCCTTCCATTGTATGCATAACGTACACACATTACGTAAAAAGACAAGAAAAAAAATCACACATCAGCCGACAGCATCTCCAGGCATAGTAACTTGCTCTATCTCCATAAGGGAAAGAGAACTGTCTTTGGAACATTTTTTTCGGAGGCATCTCCATAGTAGCCCTTTATTTCTTTTTCTCACATTCTTTTTTTACTACGAGAATTTTTTTCTTTTTTTTTACGTTTTCATCAATGGGAGTTGTTGAAGCGTGAAAGATATGTCACAAGTAGTAAAAGTTCTCGACAGTTTTGTTCAAACGGCTTTCTTACGTCTTCTTTTCTCTCTCTGTCTCCTTTTTTCCTTCTCCATACAAGTCTAATGTCCTATGTCGGTTTATGTGACAACAGAAGAACTTAGGATGAGTCTGAGACTATCACAACAACACAAAAAAAATTGTGTATATTTTTTGGGGTCCATTCTCTCACATTTTTTCTTTCTTACCAAGAAAAAAAATCTTTTATGCATAGAATTTCTGTATCTTGTTTAGTGTTGTGCAAGCAAATGCAAGGGAGTATTAAAAGTTGGTAATGGTAACTCCCTAAGAAAGAAAGAAAAAAAATTGTATTTTACGCGTGCTTCTTTTTTTCTCAGTCTTCTTTTTCCAGAGAGGGAGGAAAAGGTCTAACAATAATAATAAATGTAGTAGAGCAATAATGCAAAAAAAAATGTCTTGACTGGAATAAAAGAGAACGTGATAGGAGGATCCTGGTTTTTTGTTATCACATCATTTAGATAAGAGCTTCCATGTTAGAGTCAACTTGTAAAAAAATCATAAAAAAATTGTCACTGAGAGTTTTAAAGCTAGTTAAAACTATTATGATTGTGGGTCTTCAGGTGAATAGACTTTTGAAAATTTTCAAAAGACAAATAATACATTTATTGATGAGGTATATGCCTTTATGATCTATTTGAGATAAATATAAAAATAATTGTTTGTAGTGTGTAGGGAGAATGAGTGTGTTAAAAAATATTAAAATTCCACTTGAGCTACAAGCCCAAAAAGTGGAATATGATGGGAGAGAAAGGGATAATAAAAGTAAGCGGGTTGGAGTTTTTTTTTATTTCCCGTGTCTTTCTTCATACAAGCAAAACAATATTTAGGGATGTCTATCTAGTGATGTGAAAGTGAAAGCGGAGGAGTGTGTGGTGAATAAAATGATTTCTTGTTGTTAAAACATTTCATCCACTTTTTATCCGGGAAAGTACATCATCACTATCACTAAGTGCACAGCTTGGAGTGAAATCCGACTAGCTCATTTTAATAGTTTAGTATGGGAACATACCACTAAAAAATCCTAAACAGGGAAATGTGAGGAGAGCCATAAAAGTCAAGAGTCACTTCACTTTTAAGATTACGTAAAATAATTTCAGAAAGACAAAAACAGTTTTTTAGGCTTTTCCTACCGTTACTATTTGCGGTGAATGTTGAAGTCAACATTGGCTAGGAAAAAGGGTTTTTTGAGAGCTTCCCTACTCACTACTCAAGGACTATTCTCTTCAAGTGAGTACTACACAACCAACTTTAATGTCTTGAGGTATGCACTGAATGCCCCATGCTCTACAACAAAAATGACAGCGTGATGCACTCTTTTTTGCGACATTTGCATTTCAAGTAGGATTATTCGTCAGTTTAAAAATATAGATATGATGGCTTTTGACAGCAGATCCTTTTAAAAAAGAATATTTGGCTAAAATTCCAAGGAAAAAGGGATACCTCTAGTGCACCCTTTTGCTTTTCGTTAGAGTGTCGTAAATTTGAATTGGCAGATATTATTTACTCATTTAGGAGCAGTCCCGGGAAAAAGTGGATTGCTACTACAGATCTGTAGTATTAGTGACGAGATTCATAATTTAATTTCTAGGAAACTATTGTCTAAATCAAAAGATTTCACAGAATGGGAATGTAATTCCCTGTCATATCTCATTTCCTTAGCAAGTTGGTCGTGAAAAGTGGAAAAATTTTGGGCTAAACAAAAAATGTGCTTTTTCCGGGGTTTTACTAGTTTACTCGAGTCTAATGCAGTAAAACAGGCAAAGTCTATATTTACTATCGTAATTGTAAGTCGGCTGGTACAAAAAATGCTTTTCTTAATCGAAGTAACTAGAGTAGCACTAGACTTTACTTGTAAATACATCATGCGCAATTTGCAATGAGGGAGAACGTTTTTCCTTCACGTACAATTAATTCTACATTTGTGAGCCTATACATTTCTACATGTAATTGGCAGAGTTCCACTGAAAAAATTGAAACCTGCTATATATTATGCAAATGGAATGAGTTAGCATAAAAAAAATTTCTGTTGGAGACCCTTCTCCATTCTATTTAATTTTGGAGCAACATCGCCGACAATTGTCATTCCCATTCATTCTAGATAAAAAGGGTCCTTTTAGCAAAGGGAGTAAGTGACTAACGACATTTAACAATCTGACAACAATGGTAAGAGTAGTAGCAACACTAATACTGTAATACAGTTCAACAATAGACTGAAAGGCACAATGAAATCGTATACCGAAATCAGAAAGGTTTTTTCCGCGCACTTCTTCACTTTTCATTCATTTGTTATGTCAGAGAGGAAAAAAAATATCCTTCTCACTCTTCACCATCACCATCCCGAAATAAAGGAACATGAGTGCTCACAAAGGATAGCAGAAGAGTCAAAGTGAGTCGTCACTTTTCATTTAACGTGTAACTGGTGACAACACAATCGAAGACATTATTCTGCATTCTCGAAAAAAATTATTAATGAAATGAAAACCGAGCTACATTTCCATTATAAAAAAGGGATCCCATTGCCATTGCCACTGCTCCTCACTTACATTTTGTAATCATTTACCAAGAGTACTTTTTAAGGGCCTCCCCACTCCCTATTTCTATTAATGATGCATAACGCTTTAGCTTCATGTTACGGCTTCTTTAAAAAGAAATGTTTTTTTGTTATTATTTTTCAAGGAGCTGTAGAAAAAACAGTAAAATTGGATCTACTCACTTCTCCCAGTATGAATGGACGGCTACAATGAAATAAATAGTTTATGTATTAATTTTCCCTGACACCTAACGCTCCTCCCACAACTTAACACTCACTTTCATGCAGTTATTCTCGCTACTCAATACTCTCGTGCTTTTCAAAACTGAACAGCTGAAGAAAAGGAAAAAAAGATGTTCTTTGATTGTAGTTTTTCAAGTATATATTTACCACTTTTCAAGCCAATATTGACACATCGGGGAAAAAATCGAGGAATGATGACAACAATGCTTATACACTATATATACACTTTTTAGAAAACAAATTACAATTTGAGTGTCAAAACTGAATGTGTACTCCATTTCTATTCACTTTATTGAATTTTATTTCTGACTTGTAAAAAGATGAAAGTCGCGATGCTAAAGTTACCAGACAAAATCTGAAGATTTTCAAAGGCAAGTCTGCTACAATATATGTAAAAATGAATTTTCTGTTTTGTACTGTAATAAGCAGCTGTGAAGATGGCATCATCTCTACGTTTAAGTGCGTTGGACTATTTAAAAGAAGATGGAAATAGGTTGTCTTTTTCCTTTGCTTTTTTCCTAAATATTAACTTGGTTAGTTTTCATTATAAGCTGTGCAAAAAATAATGCAATAGCAAGCTATAAATGGAGACGAAATTTACTGACAATATAAAAAGCTAGAAATGTATGCTCAGCCATTCTTTAAGGTGTAGCCCGGAAGTGAGCGGAAATATATTCCACACTCCACATTTTATGTTCCCTTACGCCCTCCATAAAAGCTTTAAATGGTAAAAGAGTACTTATCCACATCCCAGATAAGTATTCAGTGTCACAGACAATGAAAATATAATGACTCTCTTCCGCACACACACACGCATTTCATCTCAGAGAAAAAAATACAGTTTTCTCTTTCCCTCCCGTCCACAAATTTCGTTCCAGGAATTGTATTTCTTTTTTCTGTTTTGTTCAGCAGCGGAACTCATATTTTCAGAGAGGATGGGACTGAGGGAGCGAAAATAAAAGCGAAAAGTTACTTCCGTAGAAAATAAAAACTTTTTTTCTTGATCCATTCTCTCTCTCTTTCCCCGTGTTTATCTGTACAAGGGTGAAATTTATCTTGGGATGACATACGATATCTAGTCCAGCACAATGTCATTATATACTTCCGCTCCTTATCACCATCCCATTGTTACAGTTGTGGGTTGACAAAAAGTTCATTATTTTTTCAACTTTTCACCACACACCATCATTCTATTCTTTCCTTGTTGACAACCATTCTGATTTTTACGGACTTTTTTTTACAAAACCCTACAACTCGCTCATAGCTTAATCTTTAGCTCTAAAAAGTGAATTTTTTTTTTGCGGAATTAAGAAAAGCCATATTATATAAAAAATAAAATTGTATCCTTTCACTGCCGAGATTTTTTTTTGATTGCTGACGGAAGATATGCGTCAGCGGTGCTTGGAGCGCATTCCAAACCGATTTTTTCTTTCGGTTTTTCCTCCCTCGCGTTACATCTCATCAACTTCAGGAAGTATTAGAAATGCACGTACAATGCCCAATGGGGGTAAGCCTGATTCCGGTTTTTTTTACAATGTCATGCTCCATAATTGCATTCTGAAAGCGTGTCACGATTCCCAATGCCGACATAACATTTTTTTGCATAATTCCAGTACCAAAGTTCAAGTTACCAACCAGTTCCTTCAGCAGCTATAAATATTAATGCTTTAATTGCAATTGCCGAATTGACTCAAACAGTAAAAATTGATGTACTTATAATAGTGTTTTCCATTACCTTTGTGGGGCATCGGCTCCGACGCGTTGGAGATGACATGATGAGAGTTTGTGCCCGGCCAAGAGGCAACGGGCGAAATCTGGGATGCTGGCAGTATGATTTTTCTAGCTTGTTCCCTACCCACTCACAAATTTCCCCTTTTCTCCTGCAAGCTCCAACTTGCCTCTACGCAACGAAGTTTACCAATATTTCTTCAGCTATTTAAGCAAAAGTTGTTATAATGATCAATGATAGTCCTAGCTGCTAACCACTTTCACGGATTGCGCATGCAGTTAATTAAAGTTAACTCTAGACTCACATAATCCCTTTTCAGTTTAGTACACCCACTTGAAACAAAAAATTTTAAATTTAAATATCTGACAAAAACTTCACAATTCACTGTAATCTCACGCACAAAAAAAATTATCTCAGCTCATCTAAGAAATTACTTGTAAACGGATTAGCTACTTGAACAAATCCCGTCTCATTCACAAATTTAATTGTCATGAGTCGAGCACGTTTCCATTTTCTCCACTAAATTACTCGCGTGAGAAGAGTACAAAAATAGAAGGGGTACTTGAGGGCATCTCCGCTCTGCCGAGACTGAAAGGACCATCAGAGAAAAGTGCACTGTATGGGGAAATCTGATGATGTGTACTTTTTGAGGAGAGCAGCTCTAGAGAAGAGAGAGCCCAAAACATGAGTCTTTTCTTCCAACTGCTTCTTCTGTCAAAATGGGGAGAAATCTCTGAAAACTCGGCTTGATCATCATCTCCCTTTTCCACAGCACATTTCTTGATATTTCGCTTGTTAAACAAAGACTGGGACGGAGAAAATATAACAAGTGAGCAAGGTGTAGAGAGAACCGCATCAATAGAGGACTGCACACATTCACTCAAAAAGGGAATTTTTACATTACAATCCCGTACGTTCTGAAATGCAGTTTTTTTGGGGTATGATCTTCACATAGGAGCGAGGAGCTGTGGCTGAGCTACATTAGAGCCGCCTTCCACCAAGGCCCGTTCCAGCCCCAATCCCGTTACATCTAGTTTGGTGGTGCACTCTGGCACTGTCCAATCCACCAACTTTGTGGGGAAATGCGCCGGCCTCACTACGGAATAATACTTTTTTCTGATATGGAAGGAGAGGAGAGATGGAGAGAGAGAGAGAGTGAAATGAGATGGGGAAAACTATTTTTCTCTCCATCTCCGTTTGTAAAACCAGTAGATGATGATATTATGTAGAAAACCATGTTTCGGTGATAGCTTCTCTTCTGATTTTAACAACAAAAAGCGTAGTCACTGGGTGTAAACATGACAAAGTGCAGTACGACTGTCGCTCTCCCTCCTTGTGGAAAATAAATAGAAGAAAATATCGTAAGCAAATCATTCCGGCAGTAGGAGCTGAGTCCTCAAATCTAGTACATGAATGCCACATCCAGAAGTTGTACGAGGAAGAGGACCGCTTTCTCGTACGTTGAGGCTCTGACTCAGATTTCTATGTTTTTTACTTTCTCAAACTCCAAAATTCCAGACTCATTTTATATGCCAACTTTTTTTTCTGAAAAAATGATCTACTTTCGAAAATTTTAAGCTCACATTTTCATTTACTACGTACGCTGAGGCTCTGACTCAGATTTCTATGTTTTTTACTTTCTCAGACTCCAAAATTCCAGACTCATTTTATATGCCAACTTTTTTTTCTGAAAAAATGATCTACTTTCGAAAATTTTAAGCTCACATTTTCATTTACTGTAATAGTATAAAATCCTCTCACAGCTAAAATTAGTGCTAAAATCGGCAACCCGTATTTTGAAGAAATGTTTCACAGTGCCCCACACTTCAAACACCTCAGGTAAGGGAGTGAATCGAGACTAGGTAAAATAATTTAATTGTCTTTCGCAATCCCTCCATTACACAATCCAATCAGCTCGTTTACAGGTGATCTGGCACGCTAAGGAGATAATATACCTGCTCACTATTCTCTCATGTAAACATCCTTCCAATTAAAAGCAAACTGGAAGAAGGTAGGAGATTGCAATCGAATTCTTTATTTTTTCCCTCTTTGTCCAAAATCAATTATCCTGAAACTCTCGCTCCAGAAGAGCGCTTTTCAGCTCCAATCCGGAAAAAATGCGCGTTTTCCCTATTGTTCTTCCATTAAAGTATACACGAGTGATTACTGCATTACGCTATTACTACCCCTTACTAATTTTTTCAGTGCTATTCATGAAAAAAAAAACAAAGTGTGGTGTGGGCACATTGCTCACATTCAAAAATTTACTACAACTTTTTACCCCGAAACGCAAAAGCTCTCTCCACTATTCCTGAGATCGTAATCATATTTGTAAAAAGTGGATTTCGCCTTTTTCCTACTTTATGCAGTTTGCTCACTGCTCCCTTTACATATTTTTTATTAGAGGATCAACTCATATTGAAGATGATAATGGTGATGGAATTCATGTGTACACTTTTCTCGGCATACATGCTACATTTTTTTTACATGGAATCAGCACTATCAGCATCATCTCTCTCCCCGCATATAATATTATTTTTTTTGTGCTAGTGGAAATCGCAAGCAATTGAAAAAACCAGTTGATGCAGAATAATCGCATCATTACTGTACTGTAAGCAGTTTTGTTATGTCCGTATTATTTTCTTTTTCGTAAAGGCTTCCTCCTCAAAACAAATTTTTATTTTCACCAATAAAAAAAATTATACATATATTTCCCCACCCAAAAACCATAAGCTTTTGCTGTATATGTCTTCATCTCAGAAAACGAGAAGAAAAGGAGTACTCATGAAGGCTCCTTTTTTAAGGGGAGCGTTGATGATGAGACAACGTACATATCTTTTTTGTTGGTGTACTTCCTCTCGAAAAAAAAAATATGTACGAGTTAGATATAATATAATTTTTTTTTATTCATGATTATCTCCAAAAAACCATTATTAGTAGCCAGCAAGGCAGAGAGAAGGGAAAAAAATGTTTTTTTTCTCTGTAAGTGTCTTTTGTGCTAAAACTTCTCCTTGGAAAATATGTGAAAGTTTTATCGAGAAATTGGGAGTGCTGCTGAAAATGGTGTAGTGCTGGTAGAAGTACACACACACGTATACACACGTCTCGGGTATTTGTACCGATACCAATTTGTAAAATAGAGTATGTCTGATTTGCAAGCTGAGAGAGCAATAAATAGAAGCGATACAAGTTCAAAATGTGAATGGGAATGTTTGAATGTCTAAAAAAATATGTATGCAAAGTTGGGGGTAGGGAAGGAAAGAAATAATCATTTGAAATCATTAAATTTTTCCACCTTCCTGCTCATATTTGAAGGGCTGATGGGTGTCATAAGGTGCTCTATGGATATTTTTTTGTGTTGAGTGGTCATGTAGAGCACGTAAAATCTCTTGGTGGACAATCATCCGTGAAAAATGCACGTTGCTCAAGTACTCACATAGAATAAGCTCACAGGTTGTGTGCATTTTCCACATGAGCCTGGAAGGAAAAAATAAGGAGAAAAAAAATTGGTGGAATTTCCATGTACAGTAATGCGCACGATGACATAAGGTAATAGACATAATGGGAGGCATGGAACCATTTTTATATATTCTGTTCGCAATTTAATACAATTTGAATGTCCAAGTTGAAATCCTTTTGTGCTTTTCTATATAAAATATATATTTTTTATGCTGGGCAGAGGACAGAAAAAGCGCTTTTTATGTATTTTCGTTTTCACTAATTCCACACAAGCAGACTTTGTAAAAGAGAGTCAGTGAAGCTTTAAGAATTTTTCTGTTCTGTTGTGGAAATGCCACACGCTGCTAATACAGTGCATTTCATTGCACTAGAAGAGAGTGGTAGTTTGGTGGTTCTGCTGCAGGAAATAAAAGTAGTTAAAGTGCAGTTTATACACAGAAATGGACTCGGATTTTCTTCTCGGATCAATAAACTCATTCATTTAAGGTGGACTGGTGGTGTGCGGTGGAGTAGCCTGCAGTGCCAGTTTAAATGCACAGAAATGACTGAACTGAGCACAAAATTAATGAATTTAACGACTCAAGACTAAAAAGCTTACGCAAAGCTCAAGTGCAAAAAAAGTTATTTGTGGCGGTAGTATAAAACTTAGAAAAAAGCATCTTCGCTTTTATGTCACTGTGATAATGGGGTCACCACCTCCAGCGCTTTTTTTGTGATTTTCTTGTCCTGCAAAGAAAATTATTTTACCGAGCATTGTAAATCCCAAATCCCCCACTGCAGCCTTATTCTGCATAGGTATATGACATGAAAAAAAAAAGATTCACACTATTTTCTTCCCCACAAAACTAAGAACACTCAGCAGTCATGTCATGGGAAAATAATTTTTTTTCTGTTTGACCATAAGAAAAACTTTTTTGACTTGAGGCTGCCTTTAGATTTAAAATCCCCTAGCCTAGTTTACTTTTAGCAACACTCCTGGAGACAATTTTTTTCCCTACACAATTCACTCAGCAAGAGAAAGATGTAGAGAAAGAAGAGGAAACAAAGAAAAAGGATTTAAAAAATGCACTCGCATAAAAAGTTTTTTTTCACATCACACACCTCATTATTCCAATCCATTACGGGAAAAACGTGTAAAAACAAAGTTGACTCTGTACAAGGCTGTTTTGTGCTATGCTGAGTGTAAAAACAAGGCCAGAAGGAAGTTTGAGCTCTCCAAAGGGACTCACCAGAAATAAAAAGGATGAGGAAGAGAGATATAGAAATGAGGAAACGAGAAGGAACAAGAAACCAGGTATTAGGCCACCGCAGGTAAAAGGAAACCGACGCTACAATTACGGAAAGGATTTCAAAGGAGGTAGAAAAAAGGACGAGACTTTTGCGGACATGGCCCATTGTGTGCTGGCGATTAAAATGGTGAGAGTAAAAATAAAAAAAACGTTCTTTTCATCCCCGAAACCAAAGACAAGCACTCAACATTCACATACATTCTGGCTATCCTGTCATCAAAAAGTGTTCAGTGGAATGGGAAAGAACGGGACGGCGGAGTGATCTCCGCGGGATGTCTTAGAAGACCAGGTTAGCTTTCAACTTGTTATACGTGTGTGAGACATGAGGTTGATGAAAGAAGTGGGGCAGGTCCCTCATCAAAAGAGCCTTGTCTTTGAAAATAAAAAGTCAGCGGATTTGCTTCCTTCCTTCCTCTCTTCCCCTCCGCAACAAGTTCCCAGCTATTTACTATGCAATTACATGATTACTCTTTCACAATTCCTGTACATCGATATAGTTGTTATGATGGGAAGATTTGTTCCCGTTTCTGGTCTCCCTCCAAGGAAATAAAATATAAAAAGGGAGGCCGAAACACAAAAGGACACGGTTTCCTTTACAATGAAAATATGACAGGAATTATTATGTATAAAAATTGGAGTAAAATGAAAAAAAAATCAGGGAATGAGTCACTGATTGAAATGGGAAATGAATTGAAAAGGATTGTCTCGCCGTGACATTCTAATAGAAAAATAGGAATTGTGTGTTCTCTCCATCTCCCGGCGTGTTTCAAGCGCATTGTTTGTCGAAATCTGAAGAGGAAACAATTGGAAATTCACCTGCAGTCTTGTACCTCGCTTGGGGAGAGAACAAGAAAGGGAAGGCATCCTAGTTATTTTCATTGCTTCCTCGGCAATCGTTTTTTTGCGCCCTGTTGACAACTAGACCCACCTTTCCCAACCTATTCCAGCCTTTTTCCACCCTGACGACAGGAGTTCTCTAAGAACCCTTAGTTTAGCTGGGAGCGATCCTCTTTCTTTCTCTCCCTCCCTATTCACTCCTGAATCTATAGGGATATTACACACTGGGTTGAAGATGATGACTAGATGAGAGTCAAATCGTGTGACTTGAGTGAAGTACTTTCACAACAAGACTAGAATGGGAAGTGGATGAATGAAATGAAGAAGTTTTGCAGTCGGAAAAGGAGGAAGAAGTGAAAGGAAAGTGATTTTTCTTTCTGTCTGCTGTGGTGTCATGTTGACAAGTTTGTGTTCCTCAAAGAAGAAAAAAAAATGTTGACTGTAAAATCTTCATTTGAGATTACTATTATCCTGCATTGTGCTCCTATTTGTAGTTATGCTTTTGTTAGGGATGATGGCCGTTAAATATAGATATGACTCTTGAAATTTTACACTTTGATTTCCACTCATTGTTAAATAACACTCTCCCGGGATGCCATTTTATCCTTCCCTTAAACTGTTTTTCTTGCGTTTTGCTTAACATGCTCTTGAATAAATTAAATGAATTGTGAGTCTTTACATAAAACCCCATTCTTTACGGTAATTCCCCAAATTCGCTAATTTACAATGAAAGTATCGATAATTAATGAACATATTTTTATTAAAATTGAAAACTGCTGTGCTGTGTATTATCTACAAAACAAAATGATCATCCCTTTAGTAGATAGCTAGTACAAAATTGCTTATTTATTTAGTACATAATTTTCAACATTTAGGAACATTAATTGTTATCATTTTAAATTTCACTTTAGTGATCAGTTTATATAGTATTCCACTTACTTTTGATCTTTTGCCTATTTTTTTCTTGTAAGTTAACTACTCTCGTTTTAGCGTAGAATTGAAATTTTAAATGCAATATTTTTACAGACAGGCCGACTGCGTGCAGTAAAGTTTGTATAAATAAATTGATTAACTTTGACTGTTAAAATCTTCCATTTGTCGGTAGCGTAATTATTTATTTTTAAAAGCTGCAACGCAACAACGCAGCAAATTTCTAAGCATGCAAACTTCCACTGGCACTCTGTAAGCCACAACCACAACAAAGTGAAAATAGCTTGGTACGCTTACCCTTCCTTAGAAGTTTTGACTGCCCCTGCCATCTACCATCGATTAGTAGATCTACTTGGATTACGCAGTCACGCTCACTGTTCAAGTGAGCTACCACGTGGATAGGTAGCAACTTCGTGGCGAACTGCGCTCCGCGCACTTCGTATTATGTAAGTGGTGTAGTAGAATTGAGTGAATGGGCAGATTGATACGGTGTGGCAAGCAAATTCCATGCTGTATATTTATGCCTTTTACAAACTCTTGTCAGTAGGAAGGAGCTCGTAGTCGTCGAAGTGAGATTCGAGTGTGTTGGGAAGGGATGTGTTGATCTATAAAATTCGGCTTTACTATTATAATTAATTAGTTAATGATTGTTGCTGTTTA